>JAHDVE020009453.1:0-46190 GCA_022606495.2 Halesus radiatus
ATTTTATTATTGCTATTGTGAATGATATTTTCACTATTTTCAACGATGTCGAAGTTTTAATACTTGTGGATAATCTTAAAATTTACAAATCTTTATTAGAAGTACTTATGACTATTACACAGCGTTAAGTAACTCGTTCAAACTATTTGTATGGTGACAGAATAAAGATTTACAACTCAATGTAAGCAAATGTCTAATTATAAGATTTCAAAGAATAAAAAATTCTATAATTTATGATTATCCTGTGATATTATACTAACAACGGTAACCGAGGTAAATATTTTGGGTGTACACTTCGATCAAAAACTAAATTTTATGACGTGTTGGATTTACGTCAAATAAAACATTGAAAATGTTGGGTTTTATTGTGATTATTTTTATTTTATTATATATAGCCAATTTACTAACATTCACAGCATAAAAACATTGTGAACGTCTTTAGTTAAGAATAAAATATAATACAATTCAATAGTGTGGGCGCAATAGTAAAAAATCGAAATAAACTCTTTAACTTCATAATGGGAATTACAAGGGAATGTATAAATTATGATCATCTTTTATGTCACCTCAAATTATTAAAATTATAAGAACGTAGAATAATTACATCTATATACATTTTTTTAAATTCTGTTGTTGACAGCCTTGATCTCTTATACATGATGTACTACGTACATTAACATCGAGGCATTATTTACCTTATTCTTGTGACAACTCCAATACCATATCGTAAATGTATAGCCCCGTTCGCCGTATACAGAATTTAGGTAATAATTACTTAGTTAATCACTGTAAAAAATAATATTAACATATCCTAAATGAAATGTGAAAACGGAAAAAATGACAGAAAATAAAAAGATTTCAGTCGCATCTGGGACTCGAACCCAGGAACTCTGCCTATCCGGGACAACCGCTTAACCAACTTATCTAATGATTCCAGTTCAATTTATGCCATCTTCATCGATATCATATCTCAAATTCAAGATTTGTAAATATTGTTCTCCATTTTTTATTCCATATTATTGGTAGCTATCTTTATAATGATTGTCATTATTATTTTTATTATCCCCGGATATTAAAATGAGGTTTTTAATTTCAATAAAAATAATTAATAATTAAAAATTGAATTACTTATATAGTTGGTATATACGTGTAACATATTTACGATATGTATGTATTACATGTAACATTCATGTATGTAAGTTTTGGGCATATTGCCTGCTCATGTAGTAAAAAAAAAATTAATATAAAAAAGTATGTATAATAATGTATACGTGCACGACACAAAGAAGTTATTAAGGGAAAGGTTTTTAATTTGTAAATAATGGTTTTTTTAAAATAAAAATAGTGCTAGGCTGATCTACGCGATACATAATATACAAGTGCATAATATAATTATAATATGAGTGCATGACATTTTGAAAAAAAAAATCAATATTTATTTATATTTCGGTTCACGTACAAATTTAGGAAATTTCGTAATAAAGTACATGATACATGGAAAGAAAAAAGAGAAATAATTTTTTGAATTGTAGATGAGTAAAAAGATAATATAAAAAAAATTTAACAACAGCTCTTATGCGATACTCTTATAATCGTTGCAACATTAAAATATCATTTAATAAAGATCTTGTCGACATATATAACACATCATTAGCAAAATATTAACGCATCTTATATACATTTACTTTGGCAGGCAGTATAATTACTAGTATAATTGAATAAATGACCTACCTCTGCTTCGAACTGATTAATTTGTTATTATGATAGTTAGATAACTATTTTATTCTAACTTACTGGCTACGAAAGTATTGTTAAAATTATTTTTTGTGAATTTAATGTTGATGTTAATGAATAAATTTATCATTGAAAAATCTTCATTAAAAACTAACTTCTTTTGCTTTTGGCTATTTATACTTTTTCCGTGCAATCGTTTATAATATAATGCATACAATATACATATACGAGTATCTATTTTTTAAATTTACCTTTCCTTGTTATTTTTTTATTTTTTATTTGAATTTATATTAACATTTCTGCATCACTAAATAACATGTGCATACTGAATGATAAAAATAGCTAAATGTGTAAAGCCCAATTTAGGTACAAAAAAAAACAAATATAACATACCCAAGCTTCCACTCCCCCAACTGCTTTCCCTCCCCACTCTATTTAGCCATACAATTTTCTCATCGGGGATGCCATAGTCCCACTGGTGTTGAACTACTTAAAACTTTTGCGCAGCGTTCACAAAAAATGACATGTTAAGTCTCCATGGCTTCCTTCAATCGAGGTATACGGGTTTTTTTAAATAATTTATTGGTATGAATTAGTCAAGTAGTTTTATTTCACACTGCGTATTGCATACGCAATATTCAAACGTTTTAATAAATATCGTATGAACATAATGCCTAAACATTAAATGATAAAGCAATGTTTTTGAGTTGCACAGAAATCGAACCCTCTGCTACTTATCCGAAAAAACATCATTCTCTTAAAATTGCACTTACATCGTTCTTAAGCTCACCCCTTAGTTAACATTCATATGGTCATTCAAATGGTAATTAGGTTTTTAGGTAGGTATCTGAATGAATCAAATCAGCATTAATTAAAAACAGTCTCATTCATTTTATTTTCATGAAACACGAAACATTTTTGGTTATAATTATTACATTTTTACCGACAACATTTCCATCGTGTTTATAGCATAGCAGAGAGGTTTATTTGTCAATTTAACCACCCCTAACCTTTCTCCTACAATAAGAAATATCCTAAACTTCTTAAATTGCCAAACTAGCCACCTTTGGTAAACATTATTATTATTTCACACTCATAGGTACATAAATACTGCTCCATTATTCTTACTATTGACATGGTCCGATTTATTTTAACCAACTAACTAACTTATAATCACGCCATTTCTCCGCAGGAGTAGGCAAGGAGGGTAGACCGGTAAACAACTTGGCATTGTCACACACTTCTCGCATCATTCACGTTCATACATACCCTTCTGTTATTCTTAGTACTGACATGGCCTGACTCAAGTATTTGGTTCACTCGATAGTGCCATGTATTCCTCGGGCATCACTGATTTCTTCTGCCATTCACATTCGAGTCATAAATTCTTCTCACACTTTTTCCATCATTCATCCGCTCAACATGACAAACTATCTAGCCATCAATTTCTTTATCTTACTCATTACGCTCCTACCCTCGCATTATTTCCGATCTCTATATTTTTCCACTTTGAATGTACAAATATATATTTTATTATCTTATTGATGCGATAAACAGTTTTTTTGGAAAATAACATTACGTATGTCAAGTAGGTTATTATAATTTGTCGCCTTGTAAAACTAACACTCTATCAAAAATAAATTATAAATATTAAAATGTTATGTTGTATTTTCTTTTCATCTAACAGTACAATAAATCCACAAGACCACTTGAAACGAAATTATCAAAACACAGCTTTTTTTATCACGGAATAATTAGACCAGTGAAAATTCTACAACGTTCATCTTTAAACTAGTAGGTATGTAAATTTTACGTAGGACAATCTGAAGATACACGTAACAAGAATGTGGAACCGGTATCGCCTTGAATAAATTACTAATTGGGACAATGTTATAACGTTTTTAAATCATAATGTTGAAATGAAACTCCACCACAAGTTAAAATAATCAAAAAAGAAAAACAGAATTGTGACAAACATCTGTGCAGTGAACCATAAAAACATTCGTCTCTATCCGAGAGAGAATAACAAAACAATAAAGTGTAATATTATCGCGAATAATCGAGAATCGCAGGGGGTAGAAAAATAAAAATCAATATTTCGGTATAAGTGCGATTCGGTACAACAGTTCAATGTACCACGCAATATACTTATTCCTCGTATCAAGCAGGTCCCCCTTTTTGCAATCCGTCCGGGGAGCCTGTTGGGGAGGGGGGGGACAATACCCGACACTTGCAATGTTGTGAAGGGGGTGCGCGGACCTCTATATCCCCTAAGAGGGGAGCGATGGAACAAACTTTAGGCCACTGTGTATAATAATAAACCACGCTTGTTATAAAACATTGCAGTGTATTTCGTATTAAAATTGTTAAATGTTTCTCATAAATTAAATGAAAACTTTTTTTTATTATTCGTGGTGAAATTAAATATTATTGTCTTATTTTGATTAAAAATCTTTTAACTAAAAGACTTTTTTCAAGTTCTTCGTGTTGTTATCTACCTACATATTTAACTGCAATGCACATACAAAAAGGCCAATGTTATTTTTATAATTTTCTCTTATTAATGGCAAAAGTAAGAAAAAAAATATTTATAATTCAAACAAATACATCAAATTTATTTATCGTTATTACAAAGCGGCTCTCGATTATTTTTTCTACGATCTATATATTTTACAAACATTTTCCAGGTAATAATTTTTTTAAACAAACCATGTTATTATAATGTAGGGTCAATCAAATCCCTGTTAGAATGATATCGTACTGCCACTGGAGGCAACAAATGTTTAATAATAATAATAATAATAATATTTATTATAAACACACCTTATTTTACAAAATATATTTAAGAAAGCTTTGGCTATCCGACTAGGAACAAATCCATTTTAGGACAATCAAATTGATAAGTTTAGTTCATATTAATATACGTACGAGTATACATGAAAAAATATAAAAGAATCCATAAAGTAAATTTAAATAAAAAAACGTTTGTTTTTTTTTTGTTTTTGTTTTTAAAGTATGATGCATTTTTTAATAATTATTGTAGAGTAATAATGAATTACATACGAGATGTAAAAGTTTATTTTTACTGTTTTTGGTATAGAATCTTGAACGTATTATATTCATCTCACGTATCCAGATAAGTATGAGTATATTTAGAGGCTATTGATTCGAGGTAAAAAGTTGCATTAAGTTAACATTCAAATAAATTACTTTGAATAACAACTAAACTTTTTTTGATTTATTATTTTTGTAAAAGATCAATCTCAATTCGTATTATATGTAATTATTGTACAATATACTAACACTTACACTAAAACATATGGTGAAAATCAGACAAGGATACAAAAATACTGTAAAAATCCGTTTCCTAAATTCTCTATCAATTGCTGTGATATTAAAAAATGCCCATATAATTTTTATTAGCCAATTCAAAATGCGCTCTAGTACTAAATTGTACCTTTAAATAAAACAAATTTAATTACTTACAAACCTTATATTTAATATAGGTATTGTTATACTACATTCTGCTGGAATACTTTACAACGATAAAGTCGTATGACCCAGTTGATTACTGACTTTTGGGTGTGGATTTTTCCTTTGTAATCTTCCCCTTTTTGCATTACTTGACGTTTATATTTGTATATCATAATTACGATATATTTTATTTAAATTTTCTTTGATGCTTTTATTCAAACATATTTGATTATTTCATAGGTAGTGTTCTGTATTTTCTAAAACCCATGTAAGGTACAACATTATCACATATATTATTTAATAAACCCTCGTTAAACATTGATGCGCGGAACTCTAAACTTCTAACCATTCGCGAAGAAAAAAAAGAAATTAAATACTAATGCTCAGTGTGATGGGCATGTAGGTTTATTATTAATTTATCGGGGCCCAAAAAATCTTCAAAGTGTTTCTTCTCCCTTTCGGATAAGGGGGGTCATTGCCCCCCTCGGGCCCCTCTATAAAACATTTTGAAACCATCTCGGGTGAGGCTGCGTACGATGGGGTGCGGGGTGCCATTCGGGCTGGGGAGGGGAGCGGGGTGGAAGTGTGCGTGCGTGGGGATGGTGGTAATACTGTAATGCTGATTGATTCTACAACTGCAAAGGATTTACCAGAAGATGAGAACATAAACCGATTTTTCTTATATTCTTTTTTTTAATTTTTAATATCTTCGCTGTTAGTCTTTAATTTAATATTTAGTTATTAGTTAAATATAATTGATTTATTTCTACAGTCAATTTTAGTAGATCATTTTGTTTTATGAACACTGAATGCGTTTAATTTTGGTGATCTTTATTAAATAACATAGATGTACGTAAACATCACATTGGAATGTTTGACTAAAAATATTTTTTGTATCAAACTGTTTTTGCTCCCTTAAATAAAAAAAAGTCACCGTTAAAACATTTTCACGTTGTCATTGTGTGAAGTATTTAAATAAATAAAAAAAAATATGTCTCTCCTTTTTTTTCTACTATTTAATACAGTGTTTTTTCAACATAATTAAATATTAAAAATTTAATATCACGGATATGTGACAAACATATCCCTTTAATTAATGCATCATTGGTAATGCTCTACTACCATAGTACTGGGGCTGGAGGGTGAGACTCTCCCCTTTAATATTATTTCTCTCTCTCTCTCTCTTGATGCACATGCATCCACCCCAACCCTTAGCTAACAAACCCTAACCTTGCAATAGGGAAGGGCGCCTCGTCATGTCTTGATATCGGCTTGTTAGATTTTGTTTGACCAATCATTTGAGTAAATGTGATCAACCGATGTTCTTAAAATACTTTATCAATATTGTTTCTACACGGGATGATCTTCACGAGTCGATAGTTAAAAAAAGGCTGATCATATAGGTATCTAAAAAGATTTCTATATTTTAAACAATAAATAGATTTGCAACGATTGCAACTATTTTTACATAGGAAAGACTTTTAGAAATTTTCCTTATTAGAGGTTATGAACACCTAAGGTATTTAAATAATAACAACTATTGTGAATTTGCAAATCATGTTTTATAAACCATTCATTCAATTGATATGAACAAAGTTAAAAATTTTTAAATACAAATAAAACCAGTTTACAATTAGGTAAATTTTAAATTTTCAAATTCAGAAAAAGCATTAATAGTAAATTATATTTAATAAATAATCAAACATATTTTTTAAAATAGCTATCTCTTGAATTTATTTTTATATTAATATGGATAGTAAAAATAATTTATTTTTTAATTTCTAATATAAATTGGTTACTTACCTAGTTTAATCAATTTTTGTTTTTATTTTCTCTATTCTTACATTAGAGTGTTCTTATTTTTAGGATTTGTCTATACTTGAAATTCTTTTTTATTAAAACATTCCTGACGATGAAACCATCGCTTTAGAAAGATGTAGATATCAAATGAATATTTATAAAATGGTGAATACTATTTATTTTTTTGAATTATTTTATATTTAATAAAATATTTATCTTTGAACAGAAAAAATACAAATTCATGACATTCAGGGACACAGAGTGTATTACATGTATAACAAAATGGTGAAAGGACCAGTGCCAAATTACATAAAATGCACAACACGAAATGACATAAACAAGCGCTACAGAAAAACATCACATGCATAATACATCAATGAAGTAATAGGATAAATGTACATTTGAGAGTACATTGAAGTCAACAATGTTTTCGTAGAGTCCATGATATTAGACGTTTGTTTGACGAGTGTTTCTTTATAATAAGTGTCTCTGTACAATCATATTATAATGTACCAGTGATGCCTTTATTACAAATGTAAAATGTGTGTTGTAAATATTGTTTAAGTACTGTGAAGATTAATTATGTATTTTAAATATTATGTGTATTTTTAAAAACTGTACTATAGGTTCTGCATTTAATCCCGCAATGAGTTTCTTAACTCTTGGGAATGCAATGCAAATTGTATTGTATACTTTTAATAAAAAATAAAACAAAAGACATACTGAATGATAATCTTCGAAGATTATTTTCGTAAAGCCTAAAAAATCATTTAGACTGGTACCAAAAATTCCTAACTTGAGTTAACAAGTCTGGACAGGGAAGATGGTAACCATAATTAGTAGAGTGTTGATTGACGAAAAGCAATTCATTGTTTCTAAGTCTTTGATTTGAATGCGGTCTATATTATATTATAAAGCTACTTCCACGTCAAATATTTTTGTGTACGATCTATTTCATAGAATTTGTGAAAGAGATCAGTGAGACCGGGCAACAAATATACAATAGAATAGAAACCCAATGTTGAATCGACTCTAACATTCATAACATTCTATTTAAAATATACCGTAGAAAAGAACCGCGTGAACGGTAAATGCTACGCGATCGCCGCTCTCTGCGAACGGTACAGTAATATCTATGGTTATGTCCAATAAAAAAAACCCCTTTTCTTTCGAAGATTTACTGCGTCATTTCGAGCTCCCTGAATATAAAATAATGGAAATAGAATGAAAATAGAGCAAGTGTGAACGTGCTACAATTCCTGTCTTTCATGGAAAGATTTTTTTCTGTAAGATGGACCGTAGAAAAGATAAGGTGGGAATCCAGCATTAAGCATATCATATATGCAAATAGGTTTTTATAGGTTTCAGAAGTTAAAAAATTGAGCATTTAAAATTTTTTATGATACTTTGTTTTCGCGGACTTGTTGCACGGATATGAAACAATAGTTTTTGCTTTCACCACGCCACCCCTGTCATCTCCCGCCCGAAGGGGAGAGGGAGCGAAAAAGAAAATTGAGGATATTCCCTTCTGATGACGTCGCCGCTGGGTTAGTGGACATGTAGGGCTAGATACGCAAGCACGGCAATTTCGTTGTCTTGTGTTCGTCGGTTTTGTGTCGTGTGTTGTTTTTTTTCGTAGACGTGAAGTAGCGTTGGTTATCGTAACGTGAAGTGTTCTGGTTTACCGTCACGTCTAGTCAATCAAAATTAGTCACACTATATTTCTATGTAATAATATTAATAATAATTTTAAATAAATCTAGTCAAAATTGTATAATTTTAGTTAATAAGCACAAACAACAAGATTATAAGTTACAAGTTTAGCTAGGCCAAAAACTTGAGCACCGACGAAGTACAAATTAAACATAAGTTATTTATAACTCAAAATAACAGTGCAATTTTGATCTGTGTATAAAAAATAATTGTTAACTTTAAATTGCAAGTGGCTGTTTTATATTTGTCCAATCTGTGATATAACTAGGTCGACAGATAGTTCAAACGTGAGCACAAATCAAAGTTCAAATTAAAATAAGTGTAATAATAATTATTTATTGATGCTCATTAAAGTTAAGGCAATTGGGTACCTTTGATCTACCTCAAGAGATTTTAATTATATTCGTGTAATTCGTATTCATAAAAATAATATTAAAACATTAGAATTGTTGGTTTAATAACAACTTACTCGTAGTCCATAAAATTGATGCGTATTATTATGTGAAGGCACAATACAACATTGTTTCCGTGTGAAAAAGGCACATGTGTTTCGTACGTAACACAAACATTCACCCAACTTCATAAATGCAAAGTAAATAATCGATATTTTTACGCATTACCCGGCACATATTTCAGTCGGGCCTTGTCAAAACCGTGTTTATATACCCCGTATACCTTACTGCTTACTGTCCCGACACAAGCGTGCGGAGGGATTTTGTATGATATTGGTTTTCTGTCGTACAAAAATAATTTGTCGCGTGCAGACAAAAACTCTTAGAAAGATTAAAAAAGTGTTATTAAAAAACAACAAGGGTCGTTGGAGTTCTTCTTTCTGCTAATTGATTATATCGTGAATTGTTGTACGTAGTATATTTTATTGTGTGCATAACAAGTAAAACACTAATTGACTTCAGAAAAATAGGGGTGTGCCAAATTATCAAATAAATAACAAAAATTACAGGAATATTTTGTGCCTATTTATAGATAGACATTAAAGTTAAATCATATCGTAGGGTTACTATTATACAATAAAAGATTTTAAGACTGATTAAAAAATAAGCGTGCAATTTTTACACATGATTTAAGTAAATATTGAATAGTTACATTCAACAAAATTAAATAAAGAGTTTGTGGAACGAGTTATGTTGATTCCTCCCTCTCCAGCTACGATGAACCCGGCGCTGATTTCTCTCGCGACACCTCCTGGGTTTGTCAGCAGTCCTGTGCCTTGCTCCATAGCTGCTAGCGCCCCCAACTCCGCCCTGCTCGGCTTCGCGAGCTCTCCGCCCAACATGACGGCCAACGGGGGCAGCCAGGCTGCCATGACCAATCACATCATCCACGTGGCAGCTGCGCAAAGATACACCAATATGCAAACAGAGACGGGTCCCGCTCAACCAAACCAAATAATTCAAGTCCCCACCCAGACAATGGTCGTAAATCAAAACATTCAAATGGCTAACCACATCCAGAACATGCAGAATCAAAACATGCAAGCTGCAATGATGCACGCTAATAACGGCCACGACCAGATTATCATGGAAGGCAATGAAGATGAACTTGACGATGGGAAACGGGGACAAATGATTTCATTGTCCATGTGCAGAGATGCCATCAAACTGTTTGTTGGTCAGATCCCGCGACACCTAGAAGAAGAAGACCTCCGTCCGATGTTCGAAGAGTTTGGCAAGATCTACGAGTTCACGGTGCTGAAGGATAAATACACCGGAATGCATAAGGGTGAGTTGGTTAAACTGTTTATCACCATGATGAGGCAAGTTTCAAACAATTTAGAGGTTCATTACGTTCCATACTTGAGGGGTTGTTGTATGGATATAGATATTAGAGATCTTTTGTCTTCGATAATGGGAAACATTCTCTCAATTAATTTAGTTATATCATAAATACACCGATGTACCAATTTCAGCATATATTGATAGAAGTGAATGTAGCATCACATAGTGTTTTATCTGTCGAGAATTGTGGTTAAATTATGCTGTCCTTGACGCAGAGTAACTTTGTTATACTTGTACGATCGAGTGGAGGTAAAACGGCAAGGTAAATTTTCACACATTTGTTCATAAACACGAACTTGTCACATAGATGTGAGTTTTTGAAAAATGAGCACTTTGTTTGACCTCTATTCGGAGACAGAATGGAAAATTAATCATTTCTGACGCTTTTTAAGTTGCACGATTAGCACTGAAAAAAAACGTCAACACGTTAAAACTATATAATTTTTAACATGTTTCAGAATATATTTATATGAAAAAGTCTTCAGACGTGGTAATTAGCAGACGATTAATTCATACGACAACACTACTCTATATGTATTAGTCTTCTAAATTTATAAGCCAATATATGAAGTTTGTTTTATATTTGATTGGTAGGTATTTTAGACATAAGCTTTTCATATTTTCAGAATCTATTCAACATTTCTTATTTTTGCTAACTGGTACTGATTTTCAGATGAAAAATAAAAAGGCCCGCCATTACTATTTGCCATAATTTGATAGAAATATCATTTAGGATTAGAATATGGATATAATCACAAGTTGTCTTTCGGAGACGGAAACATAGAGGTAAAAAAACACTTTGATATACACAACAAAATATATATACATATATATATATATATTTATTATTATTTTATTTATTATTACAATGAGATTTTTAAACTTCAATAAAATAATTAAAAAGTCTAAAATTGAATAGATGTCTCATATAAATAAAACATCCGATATTTATCCGAGACACTATTTAGGTTGCAATTTTGTTCATGAAGAACTTTGTAATTATCATAAAGATTGCTGCCAATAATATGGGATTAAAAAATAGAGGATGATATTTATTAAGTCTTGAAATTGAATATGACATCAATGAAGATGATATAAATTGAACTGGCCTCATTAGCTACGTTGGTAATGCGGTTGTCCCGGAAAGAGAGAAGTCCTGGGTTCGAGTCCCAGATACGACTGATATCTTTTTATTTGCTGTTATTTTTTTTTTCGGTTTCTTGTTTCATTTGAGTTATGTTAATATTATCTTATGCAATGATTAAAATATTTTATGTTTCCTAATCGAGTAACGAATTATACTTCTACATATTCTTCTGATGTTTGGTACAATACGAATATTCTCCTTTAAGGTAACGAAAGTCAAACAGTTTGAACATTATTTTATCAGCCACCCTCCGATTAATGATTCTGCTAATCTACAAGCTTATACTTGGTCAAAGAATTGACCTAACAAAAATTCTTGCAAAAACTGGAGTGTATGTTCACGCAAATATTAAATCAAACATACATACGGCAGGTCATAAAACATTGTTATAAAGCTGGAATCTCCCGGCAAGGTCGTTGACTTGTTTTGTTAATTTATTATTATTGTTGTAATACAATGGGGGAATGTTCATTAGGGGCTAAAATTAGATTTTCCGTAGTTAAGATACTAATCTTACGTTTTCGGCGCTCATAATGGGAATTATGATCTTGTTTTGAATATTTGAAAGGTGAAAGTGTAGATAATCAATTCTAATGTAAGCATTAGATCAGATTTAAAAATCTACATAAATGGAAACAAGTGGCGTGTTATGAATTTCGCGAATAGTTTTGCGTGAAAAAAGTTATCTGGCGATTACTTATTACCCAACTAAATATAGCTAACAAACTGTATATTTTGTTCTGAGAACTCGAAAATTATACAACTAACCCTAAAATACAAACCTAAAGACATTTTTTTAACTCATCTCAGTACCATTATCGTTTGATTCTATAAGTATTTCAATTTTTACAAGGTAAGTACTTAAGTACTAAAGCTGTCGTTTTTTTTTTACATTTCTTAGTTCCAACAAATATTTTTATAATCTAATGTTTTCTGGTATCATAAAACGCGTTTATGTAATGCTTCGAAAACACGAGTAATTACGGTGAAAAACAAAGGTTGGATCTAATCTGGTGATATGTTTACCGCTTTCGCAAATCATGTTGCAAGCCAAATAACCTCAATAAAAAATTTACTTTTCGACGAAAAAATCAATTTCGTTTTATGTATGTCAGGCAATCATAAAAAAGATAAAATTCTCCAATAAAGATAAAAGCGCCCTCTATTGACCTGTACGTAAAATAATAACATCAGCGTCTTATCGGATCGCCTCGGCGCTGTCGGGCTGTATCGCGTATCGCGCGCGCCAAGTGGTGTGATAAGCCCTCCGAACGCTTCTGACGCAGCACATGCCATGCATGCGTCGCGTAGAAGCCGTAGCGCGCTGGCGGACTACCGCCGTAGAGCCTCGCGCCTGCGCTGGTCTAGCCAGCCCTCCGAGCCGCGTGGCCTGTGACAGACCGTAGCGGGAAAGAGCCCGCCCGACCTCTCGCTCTACGCGAACTGATGGACTTCTTCGGCAATCAGTTGATACCGCGCGCCGCGACGGCTAAGACTTTCCCGGACACAGTCACCCACCCGCCGTAGCACGTTGCGAATAACACGCGTTCTTGACAGTTGACATTTCTAGTGAATTATGGTACTAATAATTGTTAAGTGCTATTGCTCAATTTTCATAAGCATTTGTAATCCGTTATGAAAATACAATATGAACAAAAAAGTTTGGTTTCGGTGACAGTACTTAGACGTAGACAATAACTTGACAATTCAAAAAGTTTTAATCTTGTCACGGCCTTTGTAACCACTAGTTCAAATTTTGTCATAGCTTTAAGTGTTTACCCTAAAAATAGTTCTATAATCAAATAAGCTCTTTCTCAAAATTCTTAACTTTAAAAAAAATACGAAACTTAGCAATTTACTTAGTTCGAGGAGCTATTTAAAATAGATTGCAAAAAAAATTGTTACAAAAAATAGTACGAGCTTAATCCACAAATAAAATAATGTGATATAGATGTTGTCATTAGATATAATTAAAAAAGTGTTAAAATATTTAAATAATACCATTTATTAAAATTATCTAAAGTGATAAAATTGAAGATACGCACATCACTTCAATGACTACAGTTTTACAAGGTATTAATGTTATATCTACCATCAACACGACATTATGATTACATATATTTTAATATTGGTAACTCAATTATACTTAATTTAATTTAAATTCATGCAATTAAAAAAAAATGTCAAATCCGTTGAAAATCGAAAAAACCCTTTCCAACGATTACAACTACTTACAAACATTGAAAGAAGTGAGAACTTTTTTAATCTGTTTATTTTAACAAAGCAACCGTTGTTTTAAAACATAACTTGATCAAAATTATGCTAGGTATATTATGAGAAATGTCCTCCTGTTATACATCGCTTAAATTTATTCACAGTTCCAGCGCAAAGTTTCGCCTGAAATACTGATGGAACCAAAGAGTCTCACTGGCAATAAATTTAAGCTCTCTTTTCGTCTTTTCAGTGCGACCGTTACGGACGGGACTCCATAACAAAGGTATTTGTTGGTCCTTGTTTTTCGTTTGCAAGTTTGACGTGAATATATGGTTTCTCTTAAAAGTCGGGGCACGAATAATCTATCATTACACTTAGTTTTCGTTTTATTAGTCCTTGCATGCAAGCTACTAAAAATGTTCTCATCGATTGCCCCCATTGTAGATCATTTATTCCAAGAAGAGATTAATTAAGTACGTTTTAGAATTTATTTCCCACAGTCATTGATAACTTCAAAAAATTAAACCCCATTGGCTAAAGATTTATATTTCTTAATATCCACGTATAGTAAGTATTGAAGGTTTCGAATTTAATTTTTGCAACAGCATAAACAATTACCACATCAATATTTTATGTAATTCCGTGCTGGTTGTTATAAAGATTTTATTTAATATTTCCTTAAAGCTTAATGCTTTTTCTACGATATTTTTTGAAACAATATAGGTTGATGAAAAAAATAATTTTAATCAAATTTAATAATGTTATTATTAAGTTCTGCAAGTACTTTTAGTTGTTATTATTGTGACAGCCGTTTTGGCGTTTAAAGCCATTTTAACACCCAATATCGGAGTTTGAAAATGGCCTTAAACATCGAAACAGTTGCCACAATAACAAAAACTAAAAATACTTGCAGAACTTAATAATAACATTATTAAATTTGATTTACATTAAATTTAAAAAAAAATGAAATGGAGTTCTACGAATTAAACTCAAAAACAAATCATAATATAATATAGGTTGACGTTGATATTTATGCTACTTACCCTCCATTAAAAAAATAACTCCAAATGAAAGCCAATTTATAGTTTAGAGATTATGTATATTCTGTATATAGAGAATTTCGTAATAATTTGTATGAGAGGTACACTTTATAAATATTATATATTATCTAGAGGCAGTGCTGAAAACCAGCTGGGCTTCGGAATGTATAGCTTGGCACTGCCACCTTTTTGTCCTACCTAAATTTTATAATATGTAAAAATAAGAATATGTAAAACAAGTTAATAAAAAGTTTTGTCAATAAAATGAAAGTTTTTGTTATTCTTATAAATACTTGTATTTTATTCTAGAATTTATTAAAAATGGTAATAATCTACGGCGAGAGTTCACAAACGTTGATCGCGTTGAATATAATAACGATTGTGAATTTTGAAAATAACAAACATTTCCGTATTTTAAATTTATAACCACGGATGAAAAAAATACAAATTCTGGTCATGGTACCATTTGGTTTTGCTGGATTCGTCTTTATTCAAATGAAGTGGTTTAACGTACAAAAGTTTTAAAGAACAAAAATGCAAAAATGCTTTGTGATTATTGCAATAAGTCAATCCTTTTAAAAACGAATGTAAAAAGTAGATCCTGATCTCAAATAGGTTGAGAACCCTTGATCGACTGAGTATTCATTGAGTTAGTGTTTTAGAACAGCTCAAGTATCGGGGTTCCATCGAAGACCGAGTAAATCTGGTTTACAAAAAACTGGGCGTCTTGTACAGATCTGCCAGATTCTTCAATAGTGACCAGCTTCTAACTGAAAAAATATAAAATCTAGTTCCAATAATTGAATTTGGAAGCCATCTCTGGGCTAGAGCTCTAAAATAACTAATAACCCTTCTTGATTCTGTATATAGCAGTGTGGTCTGTCAGATTGACAACTCATTGTCAGTAGCCCGTTGCCATCTTAAATGTACAGACATAATACTGGTATGCTGAGTCTCTTCTGCAGGTATTTTAATGGAGCCTTTTCCAAGGAATTGTAGCACTAATCCCCAGTGTATCGGTGGACGTACGCGTCTTCAACTATTTTTTGCGTAAGGCGGCTGACATGTCGAAAGAGCTACCGGTATTTGTTTTTTCTCGTTTATATATTCTGGGCCTCTTCAAGACCCGAATTAATAAATCCCTCCCTACAGACTCTACCTGGACCCGCCTCACAACTCTGCCCAGCCGGGTAGTGATATAGTTCCTCTGTCTTTACACCATACAGATAGGGGCGCTTCTGTGACGTGTAATATGAAAATATAAAAATAAAATTTTATTTATTCGGCTTATTTAATTTTGTTTTGCGATAAGGGATTAAATACGTGACACTTTGATAGTCATTCGCAATAGCGTTTTGAGATCTTTCTATCTTCGTTCATATTTCCTTATTGTATATGGCACCTGAAAGAGATTTTTAACAACACAAATCCTCCTTCGTTTGAATTTTTTTTATCATCTTATTATAACCACCTTTCCTGGGAATTTTGACAAAATGCGTTTTTCTCAATATAGGTAGTTATGAATTTCGTAATAAAACGTTTTTTCGTTTTCTTAATACTCCTGAAATTTACAATCTGCAATTTTTGACATGGTTTCGGGTTTCTAAAATATTAAGAAGGATATTTCATTTTATATTTTAAATATATTTTTAAGTAAAAACATAATGAATACCTAATCACAGTCTAAAAGCACGTTTCTATTAAATACTTGATTTAATACAATTATTTAACGTTTTGAAAAATGAATAATATTTATTATTATTCATTTAAAAAACCGGTTTAATCTTTAAAAAAATTCTGTTAGGTAATTATTATTACGCTTGACAGCTGTTTCACCTTCCGAAGGCAATATCAAACTGTAAGTTTTAAAAAACTGCAAACTGTAAACTTGTAAGTAAAAACGGAGTTGTACAAATTATACTTAATCACAATAAACTTCTTAAATAATGGTCACATAATTAATAGCTATGTGATACTAGAATATTTAGAAAATAGTTGACAGATTAGAACAAAATAACTGAGATTTAAATATTATTCCTGTTTGGTACTGTAAAGCAAAACTTTGAAATTTTGTTACCGAAAATGTCCAATTCCGCGGAAACAAAGTTGATATACAGAAAAAGGAAAACTTTGCCAAAACTCTCGGTAAAACTGATTTTTATCTAACGGGAAGCTTTTGTAGGAAAGGGGAAGCTGGGGTCAAGCAAACTTTTACAAAGCTCCGCTGCGATAGGCTCGGTTGTAATAGAGGTGCAATAAACCTGAACTTTTTGCAACCGAACTTTCCAGCCGAGGTAATGAAATGATTTATGGGAAGCCCCCAGAATAAAAAAAATGTATCTATGTACATATATATATCTGTATTTATATATATATATATCCGGAGAGACTACGGATTTAAAACAAACTACCCTCAGT
This sequence comes from Halesus radiatus, assembly GCA_022606495.2. NCBI lineage: Eukaryota > Metazoa > Arthropoda > Insecta > Trichoptera > Limnephilidae > Halesus > Halesus radiatus. The sequence continues at coordinate 17,337 of JAHDVE020009453.1, forward strand.
TGATTTAGAGAAAAACGTTAATTGGTGGAATGGATAAACTTTCAACATGTTGGGAGGTTCTTACTACGTATGCAATAAAATACACAAACAATATATAATAACGTCTGAGAAGCTTTTCTAGGAGATTCCGAGAGTAACCGATTATAAATTTTATATGCTAACTGAAAAGGAATCTTATTAAATGTGTGTAATGTAAAGATTATTTTGCTTTCGTGTATAAATTATCACTTACTACAAAGAATTTATTTGTGATTTCAATTAAATGTTTCTTTGCAGGAACGCACCTCAAATTGCTATGTTTGCTACAATTTCATGACCAATTGGGTTATGTCTAGATGCTCGGTTGCATCTTGGTTGCAAGCAAAGAATGCTCCGGCAGAACGCTCCCCCGGGGGGTATTCTTCCCGACCAGCGATCCTCCCGATGCGCGATGCGCGTTGCACGATGTTAGTAAACAGAACGGACGAGCGTACATACCGTACACGTACACGTACATGCGGAAGGCTCTACGTTGCTTCCTTGGCGCAGTCACGTATCTCCAGTTCGACGCATGCGTAGCTCGTAGAGGGGAGGACCTGAAACGGGGGTCGTAAAAAAATTACCGGTATGTTTTATTCTCACGTGTCTGTTCGTATTTCTCGCGCCCGGCCATGTATTTTACATGGAAAATATTATTTTATAGACACGTGTGGAGGTAAAATTCATTCCTTATAAGAAAGTATAAAGTTTTTTCCCACCCAGAAACACATCATATTCTGGGCGTTCGACAGTCTAAGCTTTTTAAGACACGTAAAAACGTGTTTTTTTTCTCTTACGCTGCGTAAAAGGAAACACTTTTTCATAAGCCGGGCTCACAGCATGAACCGTATACAAGTGTATGCGGGTACCCAGAGATGCGAAGTAAATGGAATAACGGGCATAATAAAACTTTCCAACATTATCGCGACAAAAAAATGGTTCTCTCTTATGATGTTAAAACTTCCGAAAACGTCTTTCGTTCTTCTGAATACGCAAATTTTTGGGGTCTTTATTCAATTCGTTTTTAAAAATGCCAAACAATGTTATTTCATAATTTCTTCAAACGATTGGTATTCAGTTTGTGGCGTCATTATTAATAAATGAATTTTAAAATATACTCAGTGTTGACCACTTTATAAATAAACGTTGATATCAATGTATACCTATTTATTATGAGTATATTTTTACATTCACTTAATGTTATTTCACAACACTCAAATGACAAAACTTTTTTAAAAAAAGGCAGTTTTATAAATCCTGATCACACTAGAGAGACGTTCTTTATTAAGTCGTAAACCTTCTAATTTTCTTTACCCGCCCTCCGGTAACCTGCACGTGGATGTGATCTCCACATTGACGAGTATCATGTTTTTTAACGATAACATTTAATGATATAAAACGCTTCAAAGGAGCATCCCATTTGAGTCAAATTAGCAAAGGAGCATTGCGGAACGATTCTAGAAATACTAAGACGGGAACCGTGTCTAGCGCCCGGGGCTAAGAAACTCGCAAGGCGACGAACAGAAAGCAAATCTCGGGGAGGAAATGAAACAGAAATAATTTTCTCTTTCCAAAATATCAAAGAAATGTTTCAGTTTGTTCAGTGGAAATGAGTTGTTTGAAGTTTGGCGTTTGTTAAAATACTACAGTCGGTTTTAAATTATCCATAGCACATCTTTTCATGAAGCATTTACGAGCTGACATGAATTTATAATTTTTAAATAAATTAGCCTTTTCGGCTGGCATAATTCTATTGATTTTATCAGCTAAATACATATTTGTTCTTTGACTCTGGTTTAATTTAAGTTATTTCCCCCCCTTTTCTGCTCTTTTACTAGCAACAGCTATTGAGTCAATTTTGAGCGATCAATTATAGGTACACAAAAATCAACATCATAGCGCCATTAAATGAAATTAACAAATCAATAGTCAAGTGTACAGGGTTTGAGAACGTTAGATCTCGACATAAACTTCATATAATTAGACCACTACGCTACGGTAACGACAATTGATAGGAAATGCTATGAATTTAAGTCATTATGCTTTTAACTTGTTTGTACCATTGATATATTGTACACATGATGTCCATTGAATTGTATGTCACAATAATCAGTATCCAAATTAAATCCAATGATTTACTTACATTTTTCTTTTTTAAATTTTCGACTAGGCACATGCCCGCATTATGGTAGTCGAAATTTGTTGTATATTATAATATTTTCTGTATACCTACAACTGAAAAAAATTATACATAATATAAACAAAATCAAAAACCTTTAATATTTAAAGAAGATAATATTAAGAAATCTTAAATGAAACGTGATACAGAAAAGATACAGACAAAAAAACGGTAACAGTCGCATTTGGGAATTACAGTGTGGTTTACAAGATTCAATAAGTTATTCCAATAAATTGAAAAAAAATAAAGATTTTAAAACTATATAAAATTACTTGTTGAAAGAAAAAATTAAAATAGATATTTGAAAAAGTATATAGATGGCAATAATGAATTAAAATAATATAAAAGTATATTTTTTTTTTATTATGATAAAATGAAAATAATAAAAAATCAAAATGAACCTATTTTAGTATGTATAACATTCTTTTACATGATTCCTTCCCTTTGAAACTGATCAATTATGATCACTGGTGGTATAAAGATTATCAGTTTTCGATTTCCAAGTAGTAGTATTTTCCAGTGAGTTGAACATTTTGGGAGCGATATAAGAGAACTATCATTGGACAAAGGCATTTTTGGGGAATTATGCATTTTAGGTATGATGAGTAGCGATTGTATTTTTTTTATTGTTATTCATTAAAGTATGTTTCCGTATGCATATGAGAATTGCCTTTATATATGACAGTCGAACATCTGAAATTGCGAATTTCTTTTTGGTGGTTCTGTCGGGTGTGATGGTATTGATATTTCATTCCTCTGAAGATACAATAATGCCGTTTACATTTGGCAAAGCAACGGTGTTTTTGTTTCACGTGCTCAGATTTATCCGTTGTAGCAGCATCTTCCCCGCCTCCGAATCATCCTCCATTATTGGGATGAGCGCAACGTGACCTGTTGACTAAATCGCTCCCAATACACGCAAACTGGTACACATAAATATTCGATTTACCCTGCAGACATGCAGCTACTGAAATATACCTTACCTTCAGTATTACTATTGAAGAACAAATTTGTAACAATACGATTTTATATAGTTTAATTGCGATGATGTTTTGTGTTTTTTCATTTAACGCTTTTCCTCTTGTTATTTTTTTCCTCACTTCCACTGTGGTGGAGATATCTCTTTCATTATGGATAATTCTTTCTTAAACTTCCTTGGTTCCACTCTATAATATGCATTCTATCATTGAAGTGTAATTTTCATACAATTCGTCTGACTATTTGTCAAAATTTTCACAACTGTGAAAATAGTTAATAATAATCTTTTGGCCAGCACCAATAAAATATATATTTCATTTCTATTATTTCATACACAGTGCATTGTTGTTTGCGCTACGTTGTACGTGGCCATACTCTGAGTGCTGGCTTAGTAAAAGACTACCATTCAGAATGGAATTGTTGCACCAAATTACGTTAGCACATTTGATCTGATCTGAATATCCAAATACTTCCGAGCGTTTGTCTATATTACTTCCATATCTTTACTGGCACCAAACTGACTTGATACCTGAATTGCGAATGCTATAGTTTCAATAACTTCGGACGGTAAAGACCTACATAAAAATAAGTTTAAAAAATATATTTTCTAAAAAAATGTTATTTTTATTATATATTATAGCTTTTTATTCGGATATTTGTGTATATATCCTATTACATTTTGTCATAAAGGCGAACATCGGAAATTTCAAGAATTTACGATATTGAACATGTTTACGATAGCTTTTGTGAAATATTTATAGGCATGATGGGCCCGACATTCTTTTGACGCATTATTTGTCACGTTTTATCATCGTAGGCCTCACAAATAGCCCGTGTTTGCACACGCAACCCGTAAGTCTAACTTCGAAATTGCGTAATAGAAGGGCTTTGAATTTAATATCTGTCAGTGGACCACAAAAGGGCCGAAAGAATAGCCTTAAACTCTTCGCCATCTTTCTATCCATCTCCCCAACTACCCCCTCAGAGACCTCCCCTCACCGGCCCCGGCTCCGGGTCGTTGTTGACGAAGCCCGCGGGAAAAAATGCAGCCTTCCGGTACCCTTGTCGGCCTACATAATAAAAATGGGCAAGAATAAATAATATTCATGGATGATTTTCGAAAAATACCAAAAGCAAAAAACGCTGTCAAAGATACCCAAAGAAAAGGCACCGTATATCATGAATAAAATTTAATATCATTAAAAAAAACTTGTCGGTTAATATTTTTTCTAATACAAAAATTATCTTTATCTCTATATAACATTCCGACATTATCTGAGATTCAATACTCTTCTTCGGAAACCTTTTTCTTATCAAAGAATTGATGAGTACAAAACAAAGAACATCTCGTCTTGTCTCATTCAAAATTACATTAATATTTACCGTAATCTTTCGTAATTTTGTATTGCTTCCTAAAGCACTTAAGAAGAGATTTGGGGGCAAAAACATTTATTTTTTTTATTTTTAAAGAAAAACAAATATTCCCTGGTTACGATAACCTGACATTATTTGAAAATCTCCTACTACCACCACAGTAAGCGGAAGATGTTGCTTGTGTCGTAATGGAGGACTTAGCCAGCCGAGGAATTGAACTCAAGATACCTGGGTGAGACCCAAACGCGATGCGAACTCAGCCACTGACCGGTCTGTTTATCACTTTTACGGTCAGTATATTAACCATTGAAAAACTGGTCTAATGCGTTGGAACAAAACATTTCTCTCTGCATTATGAGAGTTTGTTGTAGAAAACACTATTAACTAAATACTTCCTTTGCTTGTAAACAGTTCAGTGCTCGGAGTATACTTATTCCCGTTAATAAATCGAGTGTCTTCCCGCTGCACGATATAATCAGTATCACCCGAGTGTACATTTATATTAATTGCTTTAACTTTCGGAATCCACTGTTTGCACTAGACCGAGAAGAAATAAAAAGAACGAAGAGAATAAGAAAAGTTTTTATCTGATACCTCTTGAGTAGTCTGACTCTCTCTCATGCCTAACATTGCTCTCTCCCCCATTTGCTTCCTCCTCCGCAGAACTTTCTTTCATTTTTCAGACGTCTTGCAAATGAAATAGGCCTTTACTCATTTTTTCGTAAAGTATTTTTCTTTCAGACACGTAAATACAATGCCCCAGACACCTGAGAAATTATAGTCGAGATAAATGGAACGAGTTTCGTTTTTCTTCGAGATTTCCATTTCATTTCCTTGTTTACACACTCTTGTCTTTCATATCCTCCTGTTAAATGCTATTCCATGACAGCCGGGGAGATTTATTATGTGTATGCACTTGAGATAAAATTGAATTAGTTGTATAAGGAAAATTTATTAAGACACGGGGGGGCAAAATGTATTATCGCTCAGATAATGTATTCCTTGATTTATTATATTAATGTTTCAAAGTAAAACTTGCGTGGATCATAAATAATACAATGTGTGGTGGAATAATTTTGGCTATGGAAAGTAAAGCATATCTGACAGTTGTTGAAAGTAAGTAGAAGGTGAAAGAATGAGATTATGAACAATCCCAAACTTTTAACTGCTTTTGGACAAATAAACTAAAAATACCTCTGCATTGAGCGTTGTAACTCACTTCCACCGGGAATAAAGAAAACGTGTAATGAAAATACATTTAAACAATAAACCTGGTTTTAAAATATTGACTCGATTTTTTTTTAGTTATGTGTTCACGAAACGAATCTTTGAAATTTATTCATATAATTATTTAAAAATATGAATTAAGTTTACCTAACGTTTAAAGAGTAATTAAATATGTTTTTATTACATACTAGAAAATTTTAAAAATAAAAAAAAAACACTCAATTAAATCGAAACATAATCCGCCTCAGTATTGAATCCTTTTGTTTGGAGGACTATAAAAAATAAACCTTAATAGTAACTTTTTCTTCTCCTTTACAATAGATATACATGTTGGTACTCAATTAAAAAAGTAAAATGATTCCTTGGCTACAGCCAATAATATGGGATTTATAAAAATGGAGGATAATATTAACAAATCTTGAACTTGAAGTATGATATCGGTGTAAATGGCGTAAATTGAACTGGTCTCATTGGCTAAGTTGGTTAAGCGGTTATCCCGGATAGGTAGAGGTCCTGGATTTGAGTCCCAGATGCGACTGAAATCTTTTTAATTTGTTGTTTTTTCGGTTTCGTGGTTCATTTGGGATGTTTTAATATTATCTTCTGTAATGATTAAACTTTATATCACTTTTAAAAAGTGTGCCGATTCATACGTGTGCTTATTTATCAGGGAACTAAATGAATATATGGTAATCTACATACATTAAAGCACAGAGTTTTACTAGTAGGACAAATAAGCACGCGTGAATGAGAACCATACATTTGTCTTCTTATCATAATTGTTAATAGAAGGGCAATTTATTCCAACGGTCAATGATCCTGACCAATGTCACTGCAAGGAAATTGAAGGAAACATAAAATTTCGAATGGATAATCTAATAATTCTAGGTCAGACGTTCTCTTGTCGCATTTCCCACCCACAGTCCTCCCACTGCCTTAACCCCCTACCACCCATCCCAGATCAAATCCCTCTACGCTTAGGCCAAGCTATGTTCATCTCTACGCAGGTCTGTTGAATGAGTCTCACCCTGTGAATTGTTAAGAAGTTTACATCCTATATTTTCAAAGTACTTCAGTTAATATGTTTTCAAAGCATGATTTTGTTTTCCATGTTACTTTTAGGAAATTAATTTTGTAATTTTCTTAATAATAATGATAGTTCTCTGAAAGCATACAAGGAGTACTGCAATGCGATATGTTCCATGGGGGATAAAAATAACGCATAAAACGAAATATCAATACGTAAAAAAAAATATATATATAAAATGATTATAAATTAATTATATAATTGAAAATACATTTTGTATATACCACTTTACTTAAAATATATAAATATTTCTACATGTTTCGATAGCAATGCTATCATCTTCAGGAATAAATGAATACTAAAAAATAATTTCAAGTATAGAAAAAGGATAAAAAATTTAAAACAATAATTTAAGAATATACAAAATATGAGCATAAACAAAAATGAATTAAAGTAGGTAAGTAACATATCAAAAATGTTAATGACAAAATAATTATAAAACATTGAATAATACATTTAAATTAGAAATATAAATAAAAATTATTATTATTAATATTAATATGAAAATAAATTTAATAGATAGCTATTTTAAAAAAATATTTGATTATTTATTAAATTTAATTCGCTATTAACACTTTTTCTTATTTCTAAAATTTCAAATTTATCTAATTGTAAACCAGTTGTATTTGTATGTAAAACTTTTAAACCTTTATTTATATCAAACGAATGATTGGTTTCTAAAATATGATTTGCAATTTCAGAATAGTTGTTATTATTTAAACACCTTAGTTGTTCCTTAACCCTAATACTGTTTATTGTCGATATTTGATGGTCTTTCAACTCCAGAGGGACTCCATCAAGGCAGTAATGGCAATAATGATGGTATTATTGGATTGGCGTAGTCTGTCCCTTAAGCTTTCCATGCGGTGGCGGAGCAGTGCTCTGAAAGAGTTCATTCGGTCTTCCAGGAATATTTCCATATCGCTGCAATATCTCGGTAGGCGGAATAGTTGTGATTTTTTAAAGGCTTTTAACTTATGACATTGGAATGCAGTGTTATCTACTCATAGTTGTGACGCATTAGAGATGTGGAGAATACGTTGAACAGTATAATTTTAATTTTTGTGCTGCAAAAATGAAAACGGATATCGCTCTTCTTTGTCTCTTCATATCCTTAATATCCTTCAGATGGTCCGTGATAATATGTTCCAAGAATTTTATTCTATGAACAATATAAAATTTCCTTCCATCATTGTTTTCCTTATTTTAACTGGGGAGTTCAGCTAACTAGTTCACAAAAGAAATGTTCTTATAGTTTCAAATATATTGTATACATGGAATAAATGAACTTATTTTAATGTCATTACGTCAAATGAAATTGTTAGTATGATTTTAATTATTTTTTTTCTAATTTATTTCTGACGCAAAAACTACCGTACGAAAAGGAAATTAATTTAATCAACCTTAAGTTTGTATACAACGCTCTATAATTGATGCAAGTGACTCAATAGTTATAAGAAAGTGTCTAATGAAAATCTGTCATTCCGTAAGCATCATCCCCGATAAAAATTTCTTAAATAATATTAATATTGGAATATCAAGTGTAGTTACCACGTCAACGTGCGCTCCACGGTGCGTTAGTAGGGGGATGAATGGGATGGTTATTCCGTAGGGGGGTTGGTTGGTTTACCGGCGCTGGGGAGTGAATGGGGAGAGGGTGCGGCACGCATTGCAGCCTCCCTCCACCCTGCACCCACCCACTTCCAGAGGCGGACTGACAAAGGGATATATCTGACACATTTTTTGAATATTTATTTTATTCAGTTATCTAAGTAAAATAATAATCAACCTTTTAAAATTTGTTGAAATTTATATTGCGAACTGAACAAGATGCAATTGGCAAATTTTACCTCATCTCAGCCGAGAGTTATTTTTGTGCTTCAGATTAATTTCCGTAAAACAAAGGCTACGGCTTCGCGCAAATTTCACATTAAAAATATAAATTGTACATAATTCCATTACTATTCATTAGTGTTTACAGTTACTACTTTGTAACTCTAAAACGTAAACTGTAAACTTTGCCTGTTCCCAACACAGGTTCTCCTAGTGATAAAAGCACAGTACATTAATCATTTTATTACATTAAGATTGCATAGATAAATAAATAAAAATAAAATGTATGCATATATCCCAGCTTCACCCGAAAATCAACACTATTGCTTTTTGTTTAAAAAAAAAACAATATACCTTTATTTCAAAGAGCTATATTTCTAGATATAAACGAAAACTTGTGCTACAAATAGATGAATTAACTCAAAAAATTAAGATGGAAAATACCTTGGTTAATTAATGATGCCAGATTTATCTTCAGAGGTGTTTTCTGCTTCACTTACACAAATTTTTTTCTACTCTATAGATAGAAAACAATATAACTATAGGTCATTGGCCACCTTACTTATAGACACGGTGTAAATATTACGCCGCCCGTAGGGTCCTAATAGTGAAAAACATAAAATCACGGCGTAGGTACGGATAAAATGAACTTAGGCCCGCTTTAACCATGCCAACTAATCTGATGAGTAAGACGGCAGATCTATTCCGTCCCTGGGCGCCCCCGCCCAGTCTCACAATGGCCATCATCGCCGTACTATCATTTTAACGATCGCATCATTCCGTGCGGCGGCTGCGGCTGCGGCCCGCGAGGAAAGAGGAGAAGAAAGGCGGGATTGTTAACGTCCAAGGTGTATCCGAATACGCGCCAAATGAGAGCATCGTTTCCCTTCTTTTATAAATTTCAGGCGGGAATTGGAGAGCAGTTTAGCGGCGCGCGGCTCGGCCGAGGGTGCTTGATTTTTGAAGACTTCGCTTACTTTATGTTAATGGGATGTAATATCGTTGGTGCGGGATATATGATGCAATATGACCGAATTGCTTAAAAATTTATATTTTCTTCCGGAATGCGCCGACTTTCAGAGGAATATTCTGTTCGTGGTGTGATTCTGTAACGGAGAGGGGAAATATTAAGCAAATGAAATTGGTTTGCGTGAATATCAAATTAGGCACACTTTTGAATGTGCTTAACAGGATTTTTTCAGAGCTAAATAAATTAATTTAACCTACCTATTAGATGTAATAATATGTTCAGTTAATTACGAAAACTTTATACGGTATAGGTTATTAAATTCGCATATGTAGTTTTTATAATATTTATCTTTACTATGCATATTTTTACGAATAACAGCTGTTTCTCTCTCAAAAATCATTGTTCTTAGGTAATCAGGTATGTTAAATAACTCAATATTAAAATCAAATAATTTCAATAACGCCACTCTTTTGTAAATGAAAAAAAGCTTTTTAGTTTTATGTATTTATTTAAATATTTTTTGTTTCATTACAGAGTTGCTACCTTCCAATATAATGAAATCACTACATTTTAAAAATGGGTTTGAGTTGTATAATGTATTTGTAATATTCACAAGTCAAAAAAAAAAATAACAAAAAGGTTCGCAAGAATCATAATTTTTGTTTTAGTACAAATGTATTTTTTCAATAATCGATTACCTTCACATGACTCTTTCATCCAGCAGTTAAAAAAAGCTCCAATAGCAACCATTTTCTTCCTGTACGGTATCCCAGGTAATTCCGTTATCTAGCATACGTTCCGTGAGCCGATGCGATGCGTGTTGCTGATTCACACAATGTAAGTGTCCGCACACGTGCGCACACACACCGCTAAATCTCACACGAGACCGTAAGTTTCTTCACGTAGCAACTGACTACATTAAACGCGCGGGGAATACCATTAGCTGCTCTGAAAGATAAATTTGCCATCATGCTTTCAGGGAAAGTATTTTCAATAGGATACGCGGGGCCCTCGCCTGCGCTGAAATATGACGATCATTGCCGGAACGATCTTCGAATTATGAAATCATACAACAAGTGATTCTTAAAGGATATTACAAAAGTAAAAATTGCTCTAGGTTTTTTCATAGAGTGGTTGCTTTGTTGATATAGTCAAAACATTTCGTAATTGCTTACATAGTATAATAGTGGCGCCTTTAGAATTAGGGCTCTTTTATCATTAAGATGAGTTAGAAATGTTTTATTAAAACGGCTATTTATTCAATAATAGACAAATAACAAACATAAACATAAATTACCAGTAAGTGATGTAATTAGGTAAGTAATTAATTAAAAACGTAAAAATAATTTAAAAAAAACAAAAATAACATTCGTAGAACGAAAAATAATAAAATTATATTAGAATTTTTTTTTCTTACAAACAAAATTAAGGAAATAAAAGACATAATTTTTTGTTGTTATTATTATAATTGTTATTTTTAAAATATTATTCTAAATCTATATTTACATTTATACTTAATAGTATTAATGTAAAAATAAATTTAAAAGAAATAGCTATTTAATAAGTTTATTAATATATTTTTTTTATTATTGAAATTGAATACATTTTAATTCAATTAACAATAAGATACTTCTTGTTTAACTAACGCTTGTATAGAGAAGCGGAGAAAACATATTGCGTTTGCATGGTTATATATAGATAATGAATAATAATAATAATAAAATGGTTTACATGATAATATTACAGAGTTGGTGTTTTACTTAATAGAAAAAATAGAGTGCATAGCAACATGTTTTGATTGAGTAGTCATAATCATAACATGAAATATGTAATGTACAATGCGACCTAAGGTATTTAACGTATGGCATGATGGCACGATTTTGTAATATTTATTTGACTATTAACACTTTTTTATTATTATTAATAATTGTCATTATTAGTAATAATAACAATTTTTAGTGTAATATTACACAAGTCGCCATATTGAAGAAAAGGGACACAATGGGACAATGTGCAATGCACCATAAACCCTTTAACTACGGATAACGTGCAAAGGGGAGACGGCGCCTAGCCACCATTACGAATCCCGTGTATTAATAGCCGTTTTACCATAATTTTTTCTGATAATTTCAGTGTTCTAAAACATTCTCGGCGGTTGATATCATACAATAAAAATAAATTGTGCTTCTTGTAATATGAAGGTAAGACTTTATCTCAAATTAATTATATAAGAATTGTTAAATATTCTAAAATAAACTCCCCATAAGGTATAAGGCCGCATGCTGCATATTCAGCAGTAAGTTAATAAAAATAATTGGTTAGGTATATAAAAAAGATTCTAGAAATTGTTTTTAAATTAATACAGAAAATACGAGTGGCATTGCTCAGTGGTTTAAGAAGCTACTATAGTTCGATTGGGGTAATGACTAAAAATCGTTATTCTATGGGTTGGCATTAAATTCAAATCTCTGTTGCAGAAAAAAATCAGAAAAATCATGTGATTGTGAATACATTTTGATTTTAAGTTTTGTTTAAATTTTTTATTTATTTTTTTTTTGTTTTGTATCCGACGGAGCTCATTTCTGCTACCAAACAACTGTTTGAACCGTTTTCTTCATCAACGGGTGCCTGCAGGTATTTAGCATACACTCACCTCCAACGAAACAGAAGAAATAAACAAAAGCCAAAATGATTAATACTCTCGGATATAAAACCGCATGTTCAAATAAGCTGCTTCGTATTTCGAAAGGGTTAATATTTAATCCGTACAATTTTAGTACATTCTCGATAATTGGACAAGGAAACGTATTTCCATGAGGGTTACCTGCTACAGTGTTTGCTTTGTTCTGTTAATATAATTATTGTCACTATCTATTGGACACAAGGTAAATTTGCAATACGCAAACACAATAAGCAAAGCAGATTAGACTCATTTTGTGGAATAGAGAGGCGTATTTTGTATTATTGTCACGCGAGCATCGTTGACAATGCGCCAATGAAAAGCTGCGTGCCGTTATTGACGGAGACTTTTACTAACACGACAACAGAGGCTACCCACAAACACACTAATTAATAGCAATAAAATACACACCTCATTTAATTAAACTCCGATGCATGTGGTTTGGTACTTGAGATCCGGGCGTGAATTACTCGTATACATAAAACATATACCTAAGCTTACTGTTTATTTTTATTTTTTAAGTAATCACAGTCTGTCAAAAACTAGTAGACAAAAAATGAATGGCGCTGCAATCGTCTACATAGTTTTAAATAGCAACACCAATCGCGTTGAAAGGAAAAAAATGTTACCTTTAAAAAGTTCAAGTAAATATTTTTCACACCAATAACAATTAGTGGTAATTCATGATAGAAAAATATTCTATATCATATTCTAAGGAAAAATAGCAATCATACATAATAATATTTTGTAACATTTGGCAAGATAATTGGGCTGAAATATTTTATTTGTATTTTTGAAATGGTTTGTATAAAAAAAAGCGAGTTATAAGATGGTTAATCGTTGGAAAAATTACGTGGACTTTTAACAATAAAAAAAGTGATTGAATTATTATTTATAATTTCTTCAAACGATTAATTTTTGTTTATGTTTATAATTTGTATAATCTTAAATTATCGTTCTAATTTTTATCATTTGTCCATATTTGAAATTATTTTTTAATATTCATATATTCCTGAGGATGACATAATTGCTGTCGAAACACGTAGAGATATTTATTTATTTTTATAAGAGTGGTGTAAACAAAGTGTTCTTTTAATTGTTTGATGAATTATTATTTATTCCATTTTTGTCAATATGCCAGCTTCGGAAGTAAAAAATAACCTTACATTTTGTTCCAAAATCGTCTTTAAATGATCGGTGTTGCCGAGGTAAAAATAAAAACTGTCTTTCCCACACTACCCCTATAGAGAGTATAAAAACAAATATAAATATAAGATCACAAATAAGAATAAAAAAAGAGAAGCATAATAAGAGAAAATAAAAATTAGACAACATAATTTAAAAAAAAAGCATTGATTAGTCCATCGGGATGAAGATTCTTTCTCCAATGTGCTACGATACTCGAACCTGAACTCTGACAGGATTTCATGATGGGGACATTTCTAGACTTGCTGATTCTTTCCCTCATTTCTGCCACCCTGGTTTTTATTGGGGCTGCAAATCTTAAAATAATTAAAATGTTTACTTCCATTTTATTAAATTTCTAGCATTAGTTGACAGACTGTACATTTGATACATATTTTCTGTACACCAAAAATATTTGACGATTAATTTAATATTTCGATATTATTTCGAATAGTTAGTTGGCTAACGGCCCGGCGCCGAACCGAATTAGCTCCAGGATTTATTCAGTCAGTTGAATGACCCAATGATTAGATGTTTGATACGATAAAACTACAACTACAGTCGTCGTAGCGGACTACTGCGGTTTCCATACAGACCCCACTGGAATCTGAATACAATTTTCTAATTCATGGCTGCAGTACTACCTAATAATGCAATGCACTGGTGAATTAAGAGGAATCTTAATAATTTTACGAAGGGTTTAAACATTCTATCTTATAAATTGTTACTGAACAAAATAAAAATCACAACATCTTTTAATAGCTAAGTCAATATTGGAATTAATTTTAAAAAATTATTATTGAAATAAATTTTTAAAAAGGCCTATTATTGAAATTATATTAGAAATTTCAATTTTTGAATTAATTTTGAAATTTCTATCTTTGAAACGAATTTAAAATTTCCGTTTTTGAAGATGATTTTCTAATTAATATCACTGAGATTAAATTTAAAATTACTATTTTATAAATGAATTTAAATATAAATAATAAATTATAAAATTTGTAGAGGATTATTTAAAGGTTTTCAACAGTCGTAAATAATGATAAATTCAGAAACTATTCACGCCGAGATCAATTACATCCAAAATCAAAACCCCTTCATTCCAAATTAAAATTAATTTGGAAACACTAATGACAACCATCTTAATGACCTTTAGTCAAATTTTAAACAATAGTACATTTTAGGTTATCCCTTAAGTAAGGTAATGGTACAGTGCAATATAACCTTTAAAATAACCGTCAATTTATTCAGAAATTAATAAGAGCATTGGTAATAAAAATAAAAACATTCTTTATTTAGTTTGAGTTTCATAATAAGTAGGTACCTACGGTCTTAAAGTTTCGCACAAAAATCGCACGATTTTTCTCACTCCAAAGCGTCGTACAGTTTATCTTTGTATGCATACAGATTGTGAAAGGTTGCTTGAATTAAACTCTTTCATAGAAAGCGATTAATTTGTGATTTCACATATTTATTAAATTAAACAAAAAGTTTTTTTTAAACAACTAATTTATTTTTTAATCAACACCCACCAGTGTCGCTTATCTCAACTGAGCACATATATCTATATTTGAGATATACAAAAAGAAGGACACACGGTATAAAACGAAATAATGGAACAGTGAGATAAAGAAATAAATATTTTTAAAATTTAATTAAATCAAATTTAATAATATTTCATTTTTAAATTGGATTTACATTAAATTTGAAAAAAAAAATGGATTTCTACAAATTAAACACAAAAACAATTAATAGATAGAGATATGCTTACATGTAACAGAATGGGTCAATAGAGAAAAAAAGAAAGAAACAGAACATCAAAAGAGGGAGGGATTAAGAGGTGGGATATTTTGAATTAACGAGATATACGAGGTATGATCAAAAGAGACTGGCGCTAGATCCATTTAAAGTAATTAGTCCGATAGGCTGATACTGTGAGATAGATCAAGTTTGAACAGTTTGTGACTTGTCAGTCGGCTAGTTATATATTTTCTACTTCTGTATTTTATTCTCCTGATACTCGCTACTAAATAATCATTTACACACTAAAACTAACATAACATGCGGTTCAATGTTTAGAGGATTTCCATTCCAAAAATAATTTAAATTATGAAATTCACAAACCGTCATCCCTCTTGTCTGAACCGGGTAATATGAAGGAGGGAATAGGTAGTTGATACATAAGCTAAGCCTACGCTGAAGTCTTCACGTTGTGTCAATATTTGACTCACTCTCTTTTCCATACTTTCTGCAAGCGGGTAAGTTGGTCCGTAGAAATCAAATAATACCCTGCCCGCCGGGGCGGTTTTATGAAACGATAGAATTCCGTACCCTTATTATGGGGAAAGTGGTTCCTAAAGTAGGTGGAAGTATCTTTTATTATTTCCATTGAACCTTTAAATCTACGACGCATTGAACCAAACATAAAGGACAGGATACCTGTATTGAAAAGAATGTGTGCTTTGCGCAGGTGCTTACTCAAGTTGCTATTAATACAACGCTAATATTGTTTTTTAAAGGTAACATTGTACATTTAAAACGAATGTTCCTACATGTGTGTTTTTATTGACGCTGTGAACAAAAGAAAATATGATTTTTGTATATTTTTAACCCAAAGATTTGAAATTCACATTATCCAAGTGTGAAGTAAGAAAAGAGTACCTACTTAGTTTGAAAGGAAAAAAATTGTTGTAAATATGAATCCTAATATAAGCGGCATCATTTTAAATATTTTTTTCACCGGCGAAACGGTTTATTGGTTTTACGATTTTTTTTTAATATTGTAGAGACATTCAATATCGCCCTGGTCAAAAATTACCACGTTGCTGGAAATGGCTTAAGGGCCAGCATTCAAAAATGATCCTAAACTGTACTTTGTAGGTTGCTAATTCAATCAACACTACAAATGATTTATCCATAAATTTTGTACGGGTAGTTAGGAAAATGCATAAGGTTTTAAAAGACAAAAAACGTCACACTGTAATCATCTAACTTCTATGTTGTACATAGAAAAATGTCTGAAGAGCAGTTTGAAAACCATTTTTGAACAAAATACTTAAAATTCCACAACGTACTTCATAAAGAAGTAAAACGTTTACAATTTTATGATTCTGTTTTTGAAAACATATATTATGAAACTTGATTTTACACAAAAATGGCGCTTAGCAAATAATCCAAATGATACAATAAAATAAAATTTACAGATTGGTATTAGTAGTATTAGAGTTAGCAACCTAAAAAGTATGTATTTTGTGATGCTGACCGTTAAAACGTATTTGGTGACCATATATGCTTAGCCAGATACTTACCCATCTTCCGCTTCTCTTCCATACTCCCTTTAGAATCATCAATTTGAAGATACCATAGTCCCTCTGTGTCTGGACAGTTGAAAGTAGTTGGAACTCTTGGGAGGAAAATTCTGCTTAATTTAGCAAAAAAAAATATTCACCATATGAAAACGTTGCTATTATGGCTTTACAATCAATAAAATAATTAAGATTTGTAAAATCTTATGAAAAATCTGCACATTACTGTTAAGCAAACCTAGTTTAATTTCAAGTTAATGTTGATGAGTAATCCGGTAAACCAGATCGAAAAACCGTTTGATTTATTTCTACTTTTAAAATGATAATGGCTACCAAACATGATAAACATTCTGATTCTTGTTTTAGCGACCCGCCGGTGTATGAGAAATTCATTAATTAGAGGAAAGCTTTTAAATTTAGACCTCGATGTACGAGCACCATATTAATCAAACAGATTACATAGCGCCGTCGCAACAAAATGCGCTTCCACAAATACAGCCCCGTTAAAGTTTTTATTTGTCTGAAACCAGCCTACCATAAACTGCAGAGGAATAACACTTAGTCAAATTAGATACCGTCCCGAGCACGTCACCTCTCCCGGGAGCGTATGCGTGGTGTAAGGTTGAACTAATACTATGATTTTTCTTATATATTTTTTAATCATGGCAGTGAAAAAAAACGAATATCTAAGTGTACGAATTTAAACCAAAAAAACCTAATTTTGATGATTTTCTCATAGAATGCAACTAATAAAACATACATTTATATATATGTACGTACCCGACAGACTTAAACGATCGATTCCTGAGCTTATTTAGATTAAAAAATGCAAACGTTCTTTTGGTGTCCGGTGATTTTTATTTTATTTATAAAAAATTTCATCACACGTCGCGACGAACAAATTTACACACGTTGCAAGGGATCGCGTGTTTCGCTCTCTATCTCATCTATGCGGTGCTGCTGGAATGAGACGGAGTGCCTTTTTATTGAAAAAAAAATTCACCGCAGACCAAGAGCATCTGCATTTTTTACTCCAAATAAGCTCAGGAATCGCTGGTTTTGCGCTGCCGGGTACGTGCTGATACACCTGTATACATACGAGTATATAATCATTAAACTTTTAGCTTATATCTCGCTCATACCGCTAGACTTAAGTGGTTTATTTTTCAATGTATTTAATATGCACATATATTCTAGTTTTGTAGAAAGCATTTACTTTGTGGCTCGACATTTTTTTAAAATAAAACAAGCCCTTTGATTTGAAAGACTAATTTATTTTAAAGTTATCACCCACCGGTTTTCCTTATCCTCAAGTTTGTCAGTGACAACTTAAAAAATAATAGTGGTTCAAAGTGAAGTGCATTTTTTATTTAATGTGTTCTAGTAATCTTTCACACACAATTATTTTTTGAAAAAAAAAAAACTGTGATTCTGGTATTACTTCAGACTAGCTGATACTATGCGCGTCACAAAAGCTTGCATTATGAAGTGTTCGCAAAACACCTGGAAGGTAATCTAAGTAGATACACGTTTGAAGTTCTGCTGCAAATTTGCAAGATGGTTGTCATTTTCTGTTAATTTCTTCTTTAACAATTTAAATCGAAATATACAATTAAAAATTACAGAACATTACGAATTGCTGTATTAAAAATGCACTTTACGTATTTCGTCACTTTCTGCGTACATTTCAAAACATCTTCCTTTTCTTTTCATTGGCTGGTATTACTTGGACGATCTTTATGGATCGAAAGGGAAGTCTTATTTCATTTCTTCATCTTATAAAGTTATGTCCATGTTGATGTTTGATAATTTTTCTCAAGAATCCAAAATGTTGGTGTCCGTTCATTATTTTAAAGAGAAAACTTTTACAAATAAATATATAATTTGCTTAAAAAGACAACATTTATTTCGTCTTAAAATTATACGCATGACTTTTTTTTACAAAACTGCTAGTTTTCTAAAATCCTCCTGTTTTGACAAGAACAAAATGCTGCTGCAATTATATGATATCAGAAGCAATGATGGCATTGTATTTAGTTTTACAGAATTTTGCACTGATGTATCATATTATCCTTCCGAGTAGTGAGACTTTTTTGGCGATTGTTTTCATAACATGGTCGAGGGGTAAGGCTCTCGACTACGAATCCGAAGGTCACGGGTTCAAATCCTGGCGTGCGCAAGTAATTTGTATTTAATTAATTTGTGTTGTTTCACAATTAATTAATTTAAAAATAATATATAGTATATTTGCGCACGTTCCAGACTAGAAGATACTCTCAGTATCGCCCTGGTGAAAGACCACCATTCAAAATTGAAACGTTGCTTGAAATGGCTTTTAGCCGTGTTTGGTGACCAGATCTGCATAGCCAGGTATTTCCCCTTTACCCACCTTCCTCTCCTTCTTCTCCTTCCCTTCCCCAATACCTTCAGCCTCCCCCAATTGGGAATGCTATCGTCTCACTGGCTCCAGACGGTTGGGAGCAGTTTGGGACTCTTGTGCGGTTTCATATAAAAAAAAATTTAAAAAGTCCAGTGAAATCTAATTACACGAAAACTTCTCATTTCGGATACTTAGTCGGGGTGTTTACACAAATACCTTGTTTTCAGTTAAAATCTGTTTTTTTCTGATATTTTTCGAAGTTAGTAGTCACGAAGGATAATACGAAATACATATATATATTTTTTTAATTTTGCAATGTGTTAGTGGGGTCAAATCACAAAGGCACTCACCCAAAGAGCCTTCTTTTAAAAAAGTTTTATCAGACTGCAAATTAAAATGGAGGAATCTGATAAAATAAATAAGAAAATAAACTACAATATCCTAAGAACACAGAAACGTTAATTAGTTTAGCAAAAAATATTAAATTTAATTAATTTAAATTCCTGTCTTATCTAGGTTAACAGCGTAGCTTAATTATCAATATTTAAGCTTTCTGTAATAAAAAGCACTAAATGTAAATCTCAGGGAAATTTCCCAAGGGGAAAATATTGTAAGTTTTTCACACTCGAGTTAATGAGTCTCGTGAGGTTTATTGTCAGTTATAAAAATATGTTTGGTACAGCTTTGCGTACGGTACTTTAGCGTAACAATGTTTATTTTAAGACCTATAAATAGAGTACTAAAAATATTAAAATTATTTTTACGTTTAGTGCCGTAATAATAATATTATTATATAATATGTGAAACATATGTACTATAACTATCAAAGTTTAAGTTTGTAATTGAATCCTTGCACTTAATTTATAAGTGAAATTAAATAACACTCTAATACATAATTTAAAGATTCTCAAGAGTATTTAAAGCGAAACAGTGGATCTAATTTCGCTAATTACTTAACGCCTTTGTGGCACGTTCTGTACAGGGGAAGTTTAAATTCTATTAGCACTGTTAAGGATTTATTTGCTGAAAAGATGTGCTTAGTTGTAAAGTCGCGGCTAGTCAAAATTGGTGAGTTTTATGTTAGGTGTTAACTAATTTAGTCCAGATAATTGTATTAAATATTAGTACGGCAACATGAAACATTCATTCGAATAGCTTTCATTTCCGAAATAGTTTTTGTTCTGCTTATTTTCAGTTTTCGCTTGGAGGTGTCTTTCGGCATCTCAGTAATATTATAAAATTTTCATGAAAACTGTTATATTGCTCAATCTCAGTTGGAACCCTTTGTAGAGTTTTGAATAAATTAGATATAATCAAGGAGAGCAAATACAGAGATAAGGGTAACGGAATGCTCGCGTTTTCTTTTGTTCATACTTACGGGAACATGATTAGGTGACACGGTTAATGTCTCTGTTGATATAAGGTCACATTTAAGCCGTGGCGAGGTCCCACCTTATTTACGAGGCCCGAACGCGACTCTGCAACCTCTTCCTCCGGCTGCGCGCCGAGCGCCGCCATGATTGAAATTCATGTCAACCACCGCCAGCGTACAAGAAGTAAGACTTGTAAATTTCGCAAGTCTCAACTAGCGTTCATCTCGGAGTTAACTTCGCCAACTTTTAAGTTACCCAACTTTTAAGTAAGGGCAAAAGGAAACAGTACGAAACGCGGGTGGGGTTATGATTAAGTAAGGAGAGACATACACCGCGATAGGCTCGACTGGCTTTGCAGGCGGCCCGATGCGAGGGTGAATATTTCCTTGTAATTTCTTCGCTTGTGTAACTTACGATGTAACTTTTGTAAAGCGTTTCGGGCAACGCTTTGTGTCCCTGTAATATATGTCGTGTAAAAATTTTCAACAACACAACTGGCGACGTGTATATCTAGAAGTTATGCCTGAAAGTTCATAACAAAGTTCTTGTGCGCGACCTGACATCGGAGTGTCGCTTCAAAAGGAAAGTTATAATAACTACAAAAAGCACATTATAATGACCCTAGAAATACGTTACTTTTAAACTTAAAGAACACCTTACTGCCTTCAAATTTAATAAATCATTGTGAGGTAATTACCAAAAAATTTTATTCGTACCTTTTAATTATAAGTGTTTTTACGCAGGTACCTACAAACATATTACTATTTATTTATTTTAAATCTACCAACAATTTGAGACGATTTAATTCATTGAATGAAACAAACACTCGAAGTTGATCACATTAATAACGCACACAGGATATTGCCTGGTAGGAGTATCGTCTTAGCAGACCGTTGTGCACGCCATTAATTTCCTGGTCGCTGACCACAAGACGTTCTGCGCATTTGCCTGGCTGCTTGAGCACCGACTGTTACCAGGGGAGCAGGGTAGTGAGGGGCGCAGAGGATAGGGGCCCGGGTGGAGGGAAGCCAGAGTATTGTCGGATACGACGATAGATCATGCCACAGCTGGCCGGACCGTAGCCGCTGCGCCTATATAGATTTATGAAGGCGTGTGCCAATCCTCTGTAGCTTGTAAAGCAATTCGTCCTCTGAGAACTACTACAGTGGAGTGTGCGAGCTGAGGGTGCCTTTTCCAGAGAGTTTTAGCATATCGTGCCCTTTTTTTGACAAGCTTTCGGAAAATATAATAAATGGGTGCGTATGTGGGTGACAGAATAACAGCCGGTACAAAGTTAGCGTTTTATATTTAGCAGAGTGGTCGGGCTTAAAATGTTCCCTTTTCAACAGCTTGCAACTTTTTTCAATTTAACTTGAGAAAATAATCTATCATATCTCCTCGAAAGGGGATTTGAAGTGCCTATTAAAAATTAAACATTATGCAAACAAAAAATTAACATCAACAAAACAATTTTTTTTTAAATTTTAAATACTTTTATTTTATGTAATTTATCGCTATTGATAAAAATAAATGAATTAAAAGTATAGACAAATGATAAACATACAACACAGTAATGTAAAAATAGATAAATTATAAACATTAACAAAAAACGATTAAAGTAGGTAAGTAATTAATCAAAAATGTTAATAAAAAAAATTATAATACATTGAATAACAAATTTAAATTAGAAAAAAATAAGATATTGTATTTATTTTTAATATTGATAAGAAAATAAATTCAAGAGATAGCTATTCAAAAAAAAATTGATTATTAATTAAATTTAATTCATTATTAACGCTTTTTCTAATTACTTAAATTTCAATTTTGTCTAATTGTAAACCGGTTGCATTTGTATGTATAATTTTGAAACCTTTATTTATATAAAAATAATGATTGGTTCTTAAAATTATTTTTATTGTAATTGTGTTTAGTTCGAACAAAAGATAAATAATGTTATTATTAAGTTCTGCAAATTATTATTATTTTTTTTTAATAATTAACTACCAATGATTTTCTACCCCTGCTGTGTGTTAAGGAAATATCGTATTTTTAATTCATTTACTAATTTCGACTTTATTTATGCTTTTCCTTATAGTGTTCTGAATTTATGTTTTTAATAGTGTAGATGTATGTACGGTATATATTATATTGATCTTTAACTATTTCAGATTTCTGCATTTTTTCTGTATTACTTATCTTGGTTTAAAAATATTTTTCTAGCCTTCGGTAAAAAATCGATTCAGTAGAAACAGTATTTTTTCTACGTTCTTCCGAAAAAACGAAAAAAGCAACAATTTTTAATAATTATTCATAACCAACCCGACTATGAGAAATAAAAAAGAAACTATATAACTTATCATATTTTGGCGGAGTTATTGCAGGTTAAGCACACCCAACCACGTTGCCAGATGTTAACCATTGGGTGCTTGTAACTGTGAACTATTTAACACAGGTACGGTATATTAGAAGCCTTTCACCCGGAGTGCTGTAAAATACAAGAAACAGCCCAGTAGATGTTCCTTTGTGAAGACGTAAATTTTCCCACCCGCTTGAGTGCTGTCGCTTAAGCCGAACTGGGCTCATAAAACTCCACCTACATACTTCTAGGGCGATGTTAACGCATTAAATAAGTGTTCAAGTGTTGAGGTCATCTTACCTATATTCCCGAAAAATAATAAATACATCTTTATAAGTACTTACCACTTTCAGGCTGACGTCATTGAAGTAATGATCATGTACTAGCGTTTTGCCAATTGCACCCGACGAAGGTGATTAATTAAATTCGTAATTAAATTTAATGCTTACAAATTGACACTTGAATTTTTTTTCAGTCAACAAGACAGAACCTAACCTAACATAGTCCAACCTTATCTAAACTTACTTAACCTACCAAACCTAACCAAAGCAAACCTCACCAAAGCAAACCTAGCCAAAGCAAACCTAACCTAATTTAACCCAAACCTAACCAAAGCAAACCTAACCTAACTTGAGGTTATCATAAAAATAAAATACTTCTCATCCGTACTAGATATTTACTAAACCTTTAATTTTAAAAAAATGTATCATTCAGTTTGGATGGATATTTTGGCCTCAAATCTAATATTAAGTTATCTATGAAACAGGGAGCGTAGCCGTTCCTCTTGAGCCATAAAAAAATTACATTATAATTCCGACACCTTAAATTCAAATTTAGAGACACAAACGGTAGCGACTTTATTGATAAAAAAATAAACCTAGAATAGAATAAGGCTGACATAAGAAATTTTTCAGTCGTTATTTATGTAGTTCACACTCACTCCGCTAGACGCACAGAAAATAATCTTAGTGTTTTAAAACTGATAAAATAGGAAATACGAAAGTGTCCGTCAATTTTTAATCGCGTGCGAAATTTCTTAACTTTAAGTACGTAAAAAAATAATTCAGAATTATTTTAAAAATGTTGTTTTTCAATGTTTGAGTAAAATTTTTAAGATCGAATCACGAACTAAGCGAAATCAAGAGTCCAATAAAAATAAATATATCACTGAACTGAAAAATGTATGAAAAAGTCGATCAAATTAGAATGCCTTAAAAAACAAATGAACCCCGGGTGTCACAAATGCCGTTCATGCGGAAATCGACCTTATTGTAGATCGAGATGTGGGAGAACGCGAGTCAAAATCGAACTTTTTGAAAAATAACTCCACAGATGAAAATAGAGTATAATATATAAATTGATTCATAGTGCTTTCACACAAACAAAATATTGAAATAAGTCTAATCTTAAGCTTTAGGGCGTCAGTCATTAATTAAGGTTATATTTTCTTTTCTTCTAAATTCATGAAAGTTCTACAGTTTCGACATGTTTTAGTCCAGTATTTTGGGTCTTCTTGGAGAGTAAAAAAAGTTGTTTCAACTATCTCGTTTATTGGTATGGAAAGAGTAATCCATGAGTAACTAACTAACCATCACGTAGTTTTCCCGAAGGGAAAATCACATGTGAAAATCCGGCATGTAACTCTGTCTTGGCAGACGCCCCTTGGTTCATTCAAATTCCTGTCCTCTTCCTTTATAAATACGTTTTTCTTATTTAAATTGTCGGCGCTTAGGAAGTGACCTTATATTTTAAGATGTTGTTTTGCTGTTTTCTTATTTTGACATTTAAACAAATATGATCCTGTCTTTTGTTGTGTGATATCTTCTTATATTGTTTTAATAATTATTGCTATTATTATATTGGAGTCAGTTCTTACTATAACAAAACTATCCAACTATTTTAACATTTTTCAAATTTTGCATATATTGTAATATTTCATAAATATTGTATTATTATTGCACTACTATTTTTAATACGATTGTTAAACTAAGCTTCGGCTGACAAGTTACTTGCGGTAGTTTGGCGGGTACAATTTTTCATTACAACAAAATGATAATAAAAAATAAAAATAGAACGTGTGAACCGGTGCTTGAAATTTCAACTTACCATTTTCTATGAAGCTTTCAAAGATCAATAATTTGGAAATGCGTTTTGTTTCCTCTATATTTTTAAGTAAATATCAGTTAGAATTCTAATGACGAATCAAGTCGGTTTTTTGTGCTAAACTAAACCTCTTTAGGTGGCGAAAGCTCAGCCTAAGCGCTCAGCGGCTGGGAGCCTGGCTCATGGTTTTGTCGTCAGGAAATGAAGCCATTACTGCGGGACTCTAAACTGATTCGCGCCTCGCGATATTACCTGTAAAGCTCTCTGGCGCAGCGCGAATATGTTTCTACTTAAATAATACTATTTTCGTACGAATCATAAACAAACCTAAACTTGTTATAAATAATGCTAAATGCCGCTCGAGTACTTGAAAAACACGTTAGTAATAAAACTTACTAAAAAAGCTCTTTCGTAAATACTACTATAGCACATGTGAAAAAGATGCTTATTTTACTTAAGAGTTTATTTTAAATTATAATGGGTACAAAAATTAAGCATATATACGTTATCTTTTGGTTTTGTGGTGAAGATGCGGTACTTATTTCTAATAGTAAGGAAGATTTATAATCAATCTCGTCTAACTTAAAAGAAGTTTTTTTTTTATGCAGATTGAGATAATGATAAATGCAATTAAGTCCAAAGACATTGTGTTTGGAAGAAAGAGTACCAAACCACGAAAGCACTGTGCACCTTTTTTAATGTGAATGCCGCACAAGAGTCCCAACTGCTACCAACTTGAAGTATACGGGAGGGGAGGGAAATGGAGAAGAGGAAGGTGGGAAGTACCTGGCTATTCAAGTTTGGTTTCCAACACGATTAAATCCAGTTCAAGCAACGTTTCAATTTTGAATGGTAGTCTTTCACCAGGGCGATACTGAAAATATCTTCCTCGTAGTTGAGAACAATGAATCGTTGGAGCGAATTATTTAATGTGCGTATTATTATTATTTTTTTTATACTAAGCCAATCTCTTAGAGTAAATAGTTCTCAAGTATAAATAATACAAGTATTTATTGTCCAACTTAATTTTTTTTTAATCCTGAAAAAACTGGCTTGTTGTCCGATTTTTAAAACATTTTAGTAGATACTTCAAAGCTCCGTGCATTCTGATACTTAATATCATTAAGAACTAAATCTACTTGCATTTTCCAAGAAAACTTAGAGAGAAAGAGTTATGCAATTTGTATGACACAAAGTCCACCGTTCAAGAGTTTTGACTAAGACATAATTTTTAAAAGATATTTTCAGCTTCATGGTTTAGATTTAGCCGTCATATTGTCCCCGATACAATAGTAGCCTATCATGCTCGCGGTGGGGGGCGGTAGGGGGGAGGGAAACTCCCCTTTCACGCGGAGTTGACCATTATTTCCGACCCCTTATAATATTATCTTTAATGTGTACAACATGAGAAGTTAATAATCGTTAAGTCCGCTCTCATTTGCGTGACCCGCCGTTCCTTGAAGCTTTATTGAATACGGATACAACTAAAATGGACAATACTGAACGGTTAGTGTTACTTGGCCACACTATTCTAATAAAAACGATAAAAAAGTTAAGCAAAGGCCTCTATCTAGAATTACAATATTATTTCTTTAGATTATCGTTTCTGAAATAGTACTCCATTGTTGATTTAAGGAATATTATTATTTAACAGTATCGCTCTGGTGAAAGACCACAATTTGGAATCATAAAGTTGTTGGAAATGGCATAAGTATAGTTAAGTGATCAAATTTAAAAAGTCAGATACTTCCCAACCATTTGTCTATCTGTTACTCCTCCCTGTTCCCTTCAAATTCCTAATATATCATAATTTGGGAATGCCGTAGTTCCTCTGGCTCAGAGTAGGTAGGACGCTTGTGCGGTATTCACGAATAAAATATACTTTTTAATATCCAAGTTAAAGCGGCATGATGAATCTTATAAAACTACACATAATATGTTCAAGAGCTAAGAGCTGAGTACCGCACAATAGTCCCAACTGTTTCCAACAATCTGGAGGCAGTGAGACTATGGCATCCCCAATTGGGGTATGTTATCAGGATAAGGGTTATGGAAAAGGGAATGAGATAGGGAAGAGGATGGTTGGAAAGTACCTGAATATTCATATCTGGTCTCCAAACACGGTTAAAGCCATTTCAAGTAGCGTTTCGATTCTGAATGGTGGTCTTTCACCAGAATGATACTGAAAGTATCTACCACTCCGGAGAGTGCCGCAAATATACGATACATTGTTTTAAATGAACAAATTGTGAAATGAGACAACTTATTTGAATAAAATTTACTTACGCACGCCGGGATTTGAACCCGCCAGATTCGTTGCCGAGGTTCGTAACCACGTAACCAAAGCGGCCGTCTAACTATAACTGGGGAGTGACATTTTTGTCAATTACTAAAAATAAACAATATATTTAAATTAAAGATGTTATTCTATAATATATATGTAAATAAATATATAACTATCATTATTATCATGTAAATGATAAAATTCATCTAAAAACATGCCACGAAAAAAAGGATTTACCCTCAAAGGTATTTTCTATGGAGATGAGAACAAAACCATAGACGTTTAGAAAAACATAAATGGGGGCTCGTAGTATTGATTCGTATTAGAACCCGAATTGCATATATTATGAGGATGTAATATTTTATGGGTTATGCGTAAATTGGATGCCAACTTCTCCCTTGAATAATTGAATACACGAAGACCGTCCCTTTTTTCTAGTCAATGCATGTCTTTGTATAGAAAGAATGAAGATACTTTGAACCCGCAAGCCCTCCGTAAAAAACAGTCCCTGGATATAAATAATAATGTGTTCACTTATTCACTACCTACAGGGTATTAGGTAAACGAGGTTTCAAACATTAAAAATAAAAACCTTTTCTGGTGGATTTATGGAAGATTTTTTAGGAGAATATGCTGAAAATAGAGTTGCCAATAGTTCCATAAAATTTGCCTATAAATCACAACGATGTTAAGACCAGACGCTTTGCTTACAAAATAAATAATTTTACATAACTTACTTACATAATTCTGCACCGCAATCAACAGTCTCTATATTCAGAAGATTTTTACCTCGCCGACCCTACATGAGTGAGCGCAGATACTGTGTACATAGCCATTTATAATCCAAGTAACAACTGTGCGATATCAGATTAGAAAGAGTTGGACGTCTCAGCGAATATCTTAGCGTAACATTTCGTTTAGCGTGTAGAGCAGCAATGGGATTTTGATGATTTTCTGTTGTCATTCTGTTATCAAACGGAAAAAGACCTACAAAGTAAAAAGGTAAAAAAGGACTCCAAACCATATTGTGTAGATCTACAAGTTTATATATAGCCCAAATATCTACACCACAATCCATACATTTTAGGACGAATTTTCTCACTAGCCTTGTAGATAAGAAAAATAATTTCACAGGACAAAAAGTAAATCAAAATGTGTTGAAATTGATTTTCATCGTCGCCCGACTTCTATCGCGGGTTTCTTTAAGCGAATCAATCGGATTGAGGGAGAGTGTTTTTATCATTTAAAAAAGAATAAACGCTAGGAGTGCCTTCCATAAAGATTTAAACGGAAGCCGGTGTGCCTTTGACTTGGTAGTTCTTGATTATTGTCCCGAGATAGCCAATGAAAATACAGAAAGTAGAGTGCTTTGTCTCTCTTTCATTGCCTGCATTATATATTAGCATTCCAATTGATCGAAATGAAATGACGATGAAATAATTCTTATACTAGAAATTTTAATTCCCGAATGTCCGCCTTTTGCATCTCGAAGCACGCCCACATCCCATTTCTTGTCGTTTTA
>JAHDVE020009454.1:0-38791 GCA_022606495.2 Halesus radiatus
ATGCACTTCTAACCACATTTGACACACGAAGAGAGAGAAATGTTCCCTGGCATTGTACACTAAAATTTTACGATACACTATCGACGATTTAATATTAGAAGTGTGTTCAAATTATTGTGTTATTTCTCTAGAGCTTTATTTAAATTCCATCTCCTACAAGTCGAACAGAGATGGAAGCTATTCAAATACTTAAGACAACCTTAAATAAATTACTTAAGACAACCTTAAATAAATTACGTAAGACAACCTTAAATAAATTACTTAAGACAATCTAATGTTAAAATAAATTATGTTTATTTATGAAACACATTTATGAAACACACAATTTATGGATGAATTCCATTTTAATATGATTTTTTTTATTAAAAAACCGAGAAAATTAGTGGCCAAAACACAAACACAAAAAAAACGACTGCATTTCACGGTGTTTGTCAAAAAAATTCTCGAAATGGGGGCTCCAATATCGATGACCTCATTTAGAGATTTTGACTAGGTTATCGAACAACTGTCACCATATGAGAGGCAACGACTTAAAAAAATCCCTGACCTCGGAAAGACATAAATTGTGGTAGTCCAATTCCTAACTATTGTTTAAATGCGACATAAAACTCTCACTGTACAAGAGAGCGATTTAAATAATATCTTGGTGGTATGAAATATTGATGAAATAACTATTTGCATTATTTTGTGGTAGACAAAAACTATTCTTATCCGTTGAGAAACAGCGTAATCCTCATTGATATTTTGAACTACGTGTCTACAACAACAAAAAAACAATATATTAGATATAACGATAAATTACTACTTTGAAGGATAACCATCATTCATTTTTTTATGTTCTGAAATTTAAAAAAAACATGGGTGCTGATGTGTACATTGTATAAACCCGAAGTAGGCAGAGTTATTTACCAGTTTTTCATTGAAATTGGCATATAATTATTTTAATAACCGCAATTTTGTTTTATCATTCTTACTATTTGCATGTTGTTTTGAAGTGTGAGAGTTTCCCATCGGGCGGCTGTTTATTTCGCAAAATTGTACGCAAAAAAAGTTCACATCTTGGTCGAATTTATGTACAATTTTCTACGAATTTATGGGCAAGTTTACATATTGGCACAGGCGAGGAGAGATAATGGAATAACCCACATTTAAATATTTACAAAAGAAATAAATTTATTTTAAATTTCTTTATATGTACTTGCACGGAAATTTCAATGACATTAATGTTATATTTTTCACTAGTAAGAAGTAGATTGGAATATGTAATCTATACTTTTTCTTTTTATAAACAATAATTATTAGCCTGAAACACTCATCCAAATTGAAAAAACCTTCCGAGAAAAGATAAATGTCGCCTACAGGACACGAACCTGCACCCTTCTGATTACCGGTCAGATGCTCTACCGTTGAGCTACGTCGGCTTATCGCAAACCCGCCAAGTTAATCAATATATACTAGTGTTTCATTCAATAATTACTGTTTTTATTATATTTCACCTGTAAACAACCAACTTTTATTAGTATGAGAAAGGCTTGTAACGGCTAAATCCCTCAATAGATGGCGTCGAGACAAATTATGTCTACATTTTGTTGGTGAAAAATATTTTGACTTGTCAAATATTTTATTAATTGATAATATACTTTTTCTTCTTATCTCCTTGAACTTAACTATTATACTATACTCAAATTATCTGGTATTACTAATTGTTTTTTCTGTACTATTCTTCACTTAATTATTCTATTTTTTTCTATATATTTATCTTATTACAAAACTAGCCTTTTCCCCTTCTATTTTTCTATAATAGCTCTTAATATGAACTAAACTTGTCAATTTGAGTGTCATAAAACGGGATTTGTTTCCAGTTGGGCAGTCAAAACTTTTTTACATTTTATTGTTAAATAATGTGTTTCAAATAAATAAATATGCCTTACCAATTTGGAACTCTTATTATAAATTGTACATTGATAATATAGAACGCATTCAAAACAAATTTATAAAATATCTCACAAATTCACCAAAAAAAAATCAGTGTACTTTTCAATCTATGCAACAAGGACGAACAGTAGCACATCCAACATTTCTATATAGAAATTATAAAAATAATATCGACTCTACCGAACCTATGAGACATACAGTACTAATCTACATGCATAGTTACAAAACCAAAGCAGCAGCAAGTTCGGCAATTAAGCGTGCTGTCCATTCCTTCAAGAATATTTGCCTAAACTTTAGAGTTATCATCGATATGTTTTCGCATTCACTGGTCACATTTAAAAGGACCATATTGTCAATGATATAAACTACTCAATGCGCATATATATCACATCACTTCTATAGATCATCATTACAAACACACTCACACATGCACAAACACTTGTACACTACACACGTCACCCTGTAATTACTCAATATATAAATAAGATAATTATTTATTAATTCTTAAATTTAAAAACAAAACAAAAACATTCGCCACTCATATCGCAAGGACAGTCCTGTGTTGCGACGAGCAGCTTTACAGTTTAATTGAAACGGTAAATAATAATAAGTACATACAATTATGTAAATAGTCATAGTTAGATAAAAAAAATAAAAATAATAACTAAATAGTAATAAGTAACTAGTAATAAGTAAGTAGTAATAAGTAAATAGTAATAAGTAAGTAATGATAAGTAAATAG
The DNA here is from genome assembly GCA_022606495.2 of Halesus radiatus. Taxonomy (NCBI): domain Eukaryota; kingdom Metazoa; phylum Arthropoda; class Insecta; order Trichoptera; family Limnephilidae; genus Halesus; species Halesus radiatus. Next base: position 2,678 of record JAHDVE020009454.1, read on the forward strand.
TTTCAACATTGATTACAACATAAGGGATAACATGGATAAAGCGAAATCACCTCTCTCAGCTAACATAGAGTTTTTGATAATTTTTTTAAATATAAATAAAGCGTATCTGTAGATTTAATGTTGTCACTAAGCCTATTATATAACAAAGGAGCTTTACAGGAAAAACTCCTTTGTCCAAATGATGTTCTGTACCTATTCCCATTCTAGTATTGCGCACTTGTTGTGACCTTATGGCAGTCATTGTTGTTAAAAAATTTACAGAGAGCTTGTATTATGTAAAATTGCCTTACTGTCATAATTTTACTTTCACTGTATAATAAGTGTGATGAATATAGCAAATTCGGAAACAACCAAGGAAACATATCATAGGTTCCCACTATGTAATATATATATTTTTTAATTGTTTTAGCTGTAAACCAATGTACTGTTTTGTTTCTGTTATAGAATTTAAAAAATAATACTAAAAATAAACTAAATAAAACGATTTAGGTTCGACTAAAACGCTCCATTTTTGGTATTAACACCTTTAGCCTCACATCTGAAAATCACCCTAAAAATGATCTCCAGTGACTGAACTACCGCTGCCTACTGTGATATTGAATTGATGATTGCAATGGAATATATGCAAGCCTCCCCAACTATCAAATTAACAAATCACAATCCGTTTTTAACGCTGCGGCAAGACTAATTACAGGCGCATCTAAATACTCCCACATTTCAGAACGTCTAAAAAACCTGCACTGGCTCAAATGTCCTGAAAGAATCCAGTTCAAGCTTTGCTGGATGGCATTTAAATCAATTAACGGGGTGGCCCCAGCTTACCTCTCGGAACTCTGCATACCAGAAAATTCCAATTTACGCCAGTGAACTCTTAGATCAGCGACGGCATCGGCCATCGGGAGGCTGAAGGAACTAAAGCGCACACAAGATACTAAGTTTGGTGAGCGAGCTTTCAGCGTGTCAGGCCCTAAAGCCTGGAATAAACTGCCATACGATCTAAGATCGATTAAAGACTCGACAGCATTCAGATCAAAACTCATCTCTTCGGACAGTCATATCGATGAATGGTTCAGTTACCTAATAAACAAATAATTTTATTATTCGTAAATAATTATTATCAAAAAAAATCTCAAATAAAATCATGTTTCAAATAAGCACCTACTCTTATTTTGTCAATAACCTTCTAATGTATATAATACCAATGACAAATAGGATTTAAACAGTAACTTCAATGTCATGCAATGTGCAGTGTTTTCTAATATATGTGTCCTGTGCGTGCAGCCATCATTAGTCAAGTCATACCATCTCAGCCCAAAACATTGTAATTTAATTAAGTTTTAATCTGGAGTGCCCTACCAGGTAAGTATGTTTTCTGTATAAGTACATAATAAGATAAACCTTAGCAAGTAGTATTTGTACAGCGCCCTTGAGGTGATTTTTCACAAAAACGGTGCTATATAAATCGTCCAAGCGTTATTATTATTATTATTATATATTAATAAATAATGCGAAGATAACTTTTTCCTTACTGGCTAATAATGTAATAACACAAAGAAGTAAGTTTTCAGTTTTCATGAAATTTTATTTGAATAGATATTTTAATCGATGTAAATAAGTTAATGTAAATAGACTAACTCGATTTACGTAGAATTGCTGATTTATATTATTTAAATTGGCAGTTGATGTTGTTATTCAATCATCGGTAGTGACTTTGAAAACTCAACCGAGGACAGCTAGAGATGCAAATAAATTATAACAAGATTGATAACTTATCAGTTCTTTTTCTGTTAATCGAGGTAGTTATGAAACATCTATGAATAATATGAATTCTAAGAAGAATTACTTTTAACCAGAAGGGTATGATAACTAGGTTTGTAGTCGAAGTTGTGGGTGGAGGTGCTAGTTTACTGCAGTCTGTCGAAGACAGAGGTTTCCAATGGTAGAACACGGGTCGGTTTTATTTATAACCACACTTGACAGGTATTTTGAATTATTGAATCATTTAAATTATAACATGTAAGGAACCTGCTATATTTTTTCTTCAATAAATTTGTAGTCACTTTGTGGCGTCATTATCAATGAATTAATGAGAATAACTTTGTTTACGCCAATGACTTTGCTTTCGACACATGTTGCTATTTATACATGTAAATAAGTCTTGTATACAAAGCTATTCTAATTAATTTATTTAATCTCCTATTCGTATATTTATTTTTTGTTTATTTACAACAACAACAACAACAAAACTTTGTTTACACTAATAACTTTACTTTCGAAGCACGTTGATATTTATTTATTGAAAAAAGTGGTTTAAACAAAGTAATTCTTTTTAATTTATCAATTATGATGCCACAAAGTGATTATGCATATTTTGAAGAAAAAGCTATTCTAATTAATTTATTTAATTTGCCATTCGTTTGTTTACAACAACAACAACAACAAAACTCTGTTTACACTAATAACTTTACTTTCGAAGCACGTTGATATTTATTTATTGAAAAAAGTGGTTTAAACAAACTAATTCTTTTTAATTTATGAATTATGATGCCACAAAGTGATTATGCATATTTTGATGAAAAAAGTAAAAAAAGAGAACCAAATTCTTTCAGTAATAGCAATTTTGTGATACGAAATTATATTTCAAAATATAATTAATCATATTATCCATATCTAACAGGTGTTGATTTTGAATTATGGTGTTTTACCAGAGAAATGCTGAGAGTGTCTTCCACTTTGGAAAATAAGTGAATGATAATTAGTAAGTCAAAAATAAATCAGATATGAGTGGATTAAATCCACAAAAGCGATTTATTTTAAAAATATGTTAAAGTTACGAGGTTTGAAAGCCTTTGGTTAACAGCTGGTATGAACTTCAACGAGACTGCGTGAAACAGTTAATGTTAGATAACAAACTGCTATTATAACGGTTATCGACAACGGACAAAGTTAGTGCGACATGGTAACAAGTAATAATTCCATAAGCGGCACAAGCTGGAGACACATTGTATAAAGAACTGAATATAAATAAAATTATTTGGTTCCTGATCACGATTGCGTTTACAGGTTTGTTTGCTTCCAACTTTTTATCGGTAATGAGAGCAATATTTCACTCCGACTGTTATCTAAGAATTAGCGAAAGTTTTAGTTAGCATTAGGTATAATGTATTGAACTGCAGTCACTATTGACATTCTTTATCATTTTTATTGGATGTGGGTAGGTTCCGGCATTACATTCCAGTTGTGGAAAATTCATAAATTACAGGAAACTAGCAAAAGTGCTGGAAATTGATTAAAAATATGCTGTGCTATTAGAAGATATTTATTAGGAAAAAAATATCCATTAATAAAGTCAGGCATAAAAAATTCATTTGTTTGACCAAGTTCCAAAAAATATGTGTGGGAACGTTTAGTTCATTAGTCAAATTGTAGCCATTTCGAGTTATTTAAAAAAATCGTTTTTTTTTTATTCCTCAAAATATAATTCTGAAATACTTAGATTTCAATTCCTCTGACATCGCAAAGTTGCGAAACAGTTTTTTTTTTGTATATATATTTTTTTTATTAAAAAATATGACATATAAATTGAGTGTAAATCAAATTTATTAATGTTATTATTAAGTTCTAAAGTATATTTTATTAATCTGACAGCTGTTGCGACGTTCAAGGCCATTTTTAAACTGTGGTTAGGCCACGTTGATAAAACCCCTTGTTTTATTTCTATCACAGTTAAATGGATATTTCAAAACCCCATAGCCGATGATATAAATAACTTTTCCCAGAGAATATTGTTGTATTCCTAGAATACATATAAATATTCCAAACAGAAAAAGCAGTACAAATTCTATGACGTCAAGGCTCACGGCACACTGTTTCGGACAAAACCGCTGCGAGTTTTTCCTACTTCGAACATAAGACGAATGTACAACTTTATATTTAAGATAACATAGCGTCGGTTACATACCGACAAGAGATCAAATATTACAGACATTTTTTGTGCTAATAATACGATTAGTATTAACTGTTTGAGTCGTCGTGTCGTTCAATATGTAATAGGCGAAGCAGTCTTTGAACAGCAAAAATATAGCTTTAACTTTTGTGTGATTTGTGATATTGCAAAAAACCATTATCCTGTAGTTCAACTAAAAAATAAATAATTATGATAATTGAACTTTAAGATAGATTACACTTTAACGAGAAGGAGAGACCCGTAATTTTATAATTAACGTCTCAACGTTTTTAGTGAAAATCTGCAATCCAAACATTAACTCTGCGTTTAATGAATATCCTACAAAAACCCTCGAGGCTTGGGTGCTGTACTTATCTATGTACGTTCATCAAATACAAAATACATAAAATACCTCATCACTTCGAATCAATCATAATAAAACCATTGCAAAACGTTAATCCCGTGTAGATGATATTGAGGCGTTAAGAAAATAAGAACGCGCTGCTTTTCCATGAAATTATGTGAATTTACCAACGTACTAATTTGACCGTTTTATAAAATGATTTACGTTCTTGTTAACCGACTCCTGAGTCCAATAGTACATCAGACTAGAGGTATGACTTTATAGCATCCAGCTGACTCTACTGAATAATTTTCCTTCTACTATTGTACAACTCAGTTAGCTTTAATATTATCGGACTGCGTGAATGATTTTTTTTATTAATATTATTATAACTTAACTTAACTTTTATCTGTATAAGTGCTATGCTTATTTTAAAAGTACTCGAATGTATAAAAAATTGGTACAGAAATTCCGTGTTTTTAAATAAAAAAAGTATGATATTCAATAAAAATTCGATAACTTTGACAAATATCGATCAATTAAAAAATTTTTTTTTGAAATTATACAAGTAAATAATGAAATTTTACGAATATTATAGTTTGTAATTTTTAAAAAAAACCACACATTTACAACTACAATAAAAAATTCAAAAATATAAGATTATAAGATTATTTCACTTCACAATTGAGTTTTTGAAAAGGAATCCGAATATTCACTTTCTATTCGCAATCTTTTATTGCTTTTTTATTCCGTCGTCACTGTCTTCATTTATGGCAACAAAAGTCTCGTCGTCCGTAGTGCCGCTGTCATTGGATACATTACGATCATCCGCAATAGAAAAAAAAATATCGATTCATTTTAGGGTGTATTTATTTTAACAAGATAAACAATAAATGCAGTTATCAAGACATGCGCCAACCGCAATATACCACGCTCAAATTGAACACGTGCTCAGCCGAGGACGACAAAAAGCACACTGAAAATTGCAGCGCTATAACGCTGCGTCGCAATTTACGTAACTGAAGCTTACAGCGCGATGGCGCTGGGCCTCACTCTACGGTTAAAATATTGCTGCTAAAACAAAATGTAGTTGCAATACATATTTTTTAAAATGAGACATATAAATATTACTCATAATATTCACATCTTCAGATCACCAAATACGGCTAAAGTCACTTCAAGCAACGTTTAATTTCTGAATGGTGGTCTTTCACCACGGCGACACTCACAGCATCACCATATATACCACTCTGGAACGTACCGCAAATATAATATATATTATTTGTAATGAATTCGTTATTGTGAAACATTATAAATTAATTAAATTAACTTTAATTGCGCACGCGAACATTTCTATAGTCCCTACTGTATTTTAGTTCGTGCAATTTAAAATACCGTGAATAAATACTGACATTTAAAAATATTTTGATTTTAACTTTTTAATTGGGTATTTTTTCTTACATAAAACATACACTTTGGATCTACTTTAAATGCATGCAATATAATTTTACTATTCTTATAAAATGAAATAAAGGGTAAAGGGTCACCTTTGGAAAGCTTTTATTTAAAGTTTTAGGAATTCATCGAAGACATAAGTTATGAATCACAAGTAATTCTTAAATTCCGCTATGCCACCCCAACATAAATATTTTTTTGCAACGAAAAAAAAAAACATTTTTCTTATTTTTATTTTCTCATTAATATATTTCTTTGCTCCAAGAAATTAAAATACTCATTTCTTTTACATCTTACGACCTTTTACTCACTTACAATCATACGGATATGAGGTTTTCGTATGAAAAAAAAACCTTAAATAATAATTGGATGATTTGTATAGCGCCGTTTTTCTGAAAAATCACCTCAAGGGCGCTGTACAAATATTAATTCCTATTCTCTTTCTAATTATGTACAAACAGGTACAGAAAAATATACTTACCTGGCAGGTCGCTTCAGATGAAGGCAGTTTTATTAGAAAAATTAAGTTAGAGGCCATACGATTTTTACAGTTACCATTATTTGAAGATTGGTGGCACAAGAAGAGTTGGTTATTTATTGGAAATATTTATTATTTTTAGGACCGGAAAATATTTATAAAAAATGGCGTTCATATCTCAATTTATGAAATGTCGGAAATTAAAATTTGTGCCCTACCGAATCACTAATATTCGAGAAAGTAGTTTTACGACGTCAAAAATATGTTGTTACTAAAGAAAAACAGCCAGGTTAAGTTGCCTACGAGAATTTCTGAGAAAAAGTTAAAATGAATTCTTCCGCATAAAATGAATCAAGTGTTTTGAAACAGATTTTCCTTCCTCATTGCCATTCCTTGAGGTGTGTTATTTGCAAGGCAATCGACGCCAGACTCATTGTTACCTAACCAGAGCTAGATACTGATGCTAAAGACTAGAGACTAAAGACGTGTTCAGAAATTGGATTTCGCCAGGAGAAACGGGTTGCAAAATTCTAAACAGGGTCCCACCATGCAAATTTCAATTCAGCCGACTGCAGACATTGAAGATGTTGTGGTTATTATTTGTTTATTACTGTTTAGAATGTAGATAGTGAATTGTTTGTACACGGCTGTTCTCACGGCGCTTCTAGGAAAAATAATACACGTGAAAATTGAGCCAATTCCTAGGAAATATATTAATTTGTGTTGCTAAGCAAACATTTTTTTAACATTTGCAGATGCGGATCAAAGAACTGTTTCGATAAATGATAAATTCATTGACAAAAGTTATTAATTGAACAATATTTCGAATTAAGTCGACCTATTACTGACTTTTGACCGATATGTTTAAGACAAGTAAAGGATTGTTATAAAAACAAAAATATGAGGTTGATGCAAATTTTTTTTTCATCCGGACAAAAACTTTTTGAAATTATTGCATAACATCTTAATCCATCGTGTCCACTTTATTTTTTCAAACGCACCTACCTTCGAAATGGTCAGGTCAAAAATGTTCATATTATAATAGTTAGTATAAAATTCTAACTATACAACGCGTTATACCATTTATGCCTCTAAGGTGTGTCACCAGGTATCGGTTATTCCTAATTCAAATGATAAGTACCAAAGCTTAGAGTTAGAGTCTCCTAATAAGATCCCTAGAAATGGGACCTCAACATAAACCTAGCTTTAAATGCAAGTTAATGATTAAATTTTTTTGTTTGTTGAAAGTTTGAAAAAAAATCTAAGAATTCCGCACAAGTTCGCGTAAGATCGATTTCACAACATTGAAACATTACATCGGGCAAACATTTAATGGCGCCTTGTTTATAATGTTGATGGGGATAAAGATGGTATAATTAAAAGATTAACCCACATAATCTTCCAAGGTTCTAATGCTAAACCGTTCGAGTAATTGACGTGTCTAATTACGTAGATCTCATTTATATGAACTTTAAGGCCACGTCTTGAGTGTTGAACATCTTAAAATCAGGTTCACAAATAGTTGGAATATTTTAACCAAGTGATGTGGCCATATAAATGTCGATGGCTTCAAAATCGCTGATATTTTACATTTCATTAATAATTAAAATATGCAATCGACAAGTCAGATTCATTATAATAAAACATAGTGACAAAATTTATAATTAACTAGCTTCTTTTTTTTTACGGTAACTCCGCACAGGAGGCCCTGAGGGAAATTATTTCCCTCAGGGCCTATATCATCTTTGTAGATGCTGTGTGGAGGATCTTTTAGAGGACAGAAAGGAGTGAACTTGGATTTTGAAGAGACCCGTGTTGTAGGATGGAGGAAACACAGATGCCGGCAGATCATTCCACAGTCGAGCTGTTGAACACAAGAATGAGTCGTAGTAGCGACCCGTTCTCATGTGACCGTGTGATGTGTTAGGCGCGCGTTTGGCGTGTTTCCCGACTATACAACAGTGCCGAAGGGATAAATGACGCCAGTTTCTCAGAGCATCTTCCATTAAAATACCGGTAGAACAAGGACAGCATTCCCACCTGTGCTTCCAAAGATTGCAATCCGTTTGTTAAGATAGACGAATCTATCAAACGGACCGCCCGTTTCTGCACAGAGTAAAGGGTTTTTTTCAGATATTTTGGGGCTCCCGACCGGAGGTGGCTTCCAAATTCCACAGTGGGGTGAACTTGCGATTTGTACAGGGTCAGCAGTTATATACTATTAAAGTATCCGCGCGCCCTGTACAATACGCCCAGCTTCTGAGAGGCTAACTTTACTCTGGCTTTGATGGAGGCCCCATACCTGAGCTGGTCACTTAAGGTTACAACCAAGCTTATCAATGAAGAGCTTGCTGAGAAGATTGCTGATGTTTACCCGGCCTTACACGGGATTTTTTTTTTTAATAAAGTTATGAAGTTGTGAATTTTTGCTTATCGTTTGAGTGCCATAATTGATTTGACAGCGAAAGTAACTATCTCTAAAGAATGAAACAAAAACATTACTTTGAAAATTTTATTTCTTACCAAACATTTATTTTTCAAAACATAACTAAATAATAAAGCTCTCAAGTAGGTACCCACTTGTGATTTCCATTTTGGAAATATTCTACCCAAACAAACCTTCTTCTTTTGAATATGTAATCTGTGGCTAACCAGTGTGATATATCTATGTGATATACCTCAATACAACATGGAAAGTTCAATGTTTTTCAAACTAATTTTAAAACGTTAAAGCAACAGTTTTACATATTGGATTTATGTAAATTACATGTAAATTACTCTATAAACCTTCCCGGAACTAATAAGGATAATCTGTACTATTTTTAACAAAACCGGACTGGTAATTTTTCGAGAAAATTAAAGACACGCAGATAAACATTCATTTTTATATATGGAGAAGAGATATTGCTCGTTTGAATGTGGTTAAAATAATTTCATTTTTAATTAACTTTGTGAAACGTTTATTAAAAACGTTCAAAACACTTACATTACATTTAACCGCCATACCCATACGAACGTACGTGATACGGCCGTTATATCATCTCTCGAACGCAACAAACCGTATCAAAAAAAGCTAAAACCAAAACCCACAAAACATTCCTATACGTCAAGTTTGTTCCTGCGTCATCTCGTTTAGTATTTTGAGGTCAGCCGAAGCTAACGGATGTGTTGGGGTATTTTCGTCTCTCCCATACAAGTTACGTCACTAATCACACCAATTGTTATTGCGAATTTTAAAGAAAAAAAAACGATGTTTATTTACCTACTTTATAATAATAACCCAAAGAACGGGCGGTTAATTGATAGCAAATTTAATAATGGAATCATTGAAGTCATAAAATTATTGACTCAATTAAGATGAAATAAATTAAACTACATCCATCTGAAAATGTATTAGCATACTGGAGAAAATCAAATAAAATTATAATATTGTAATGTAAAAAAGCTTACCATTTTTGACTGTGCGTTGAGCTGCATTTTATGGCTGTTTTATTATTGTTTATCACTTTAAATATTTACTGAAAGTACGTGCACTAATTCACTGTTAAATTTATAATCAGAACACAATCACTTCACATAAAAAAAATCTGTATCCATTTGTTGTATTTCACTGATCTCTGAAAAGGAAACAATGCATCTTTATATAGATATAACTAAAACAGTTGCATCCCTCACCAAGCACAAGAGCCAATCTCTTTTTTGGTGAAGTACAGCGACAAAATATGAAACTTATCGTTCATATTCTATCATGTGTGTAGTAAAATTTTCATTTACTTAAATTGTACCTATTTCGTAAGAGGTTTTATTCGTTCTGTGCTTTTGGATTTAAATGGCTAAATATTTATTTTTGATAATGACTGATATGTTTACTTTTTTTCATCCACATTTGTTTCATAGGTGGTATAAAATTCATCACGTATTTAATCCCACCATATAATTAAACTAAGTAGAACCTGACACCGAAAATGTGTACTACCTAGAGCAGAAGTCCTCCACGACAATAAAATACCCATCGTAGAATTTGAAAATATAAAATGTAACAAAGCAATTCTGCTGATAAGATCGTAATATTTGTAGCGCATAACGTAAAAATAACGCAGCGCAATGTAATAGTTTTGTCTGATTATGAAAATAACAAACAACAATGCTATCATTGTACGATCTAAATCAAAATGTTTACAGTTATTTTTAGCATATTCTACCATTATTATTGTATTATTTAAGTAAAGTTAATGTGAAATATTTTTGTACACCACTGTTTAATATAGAAAAATCAGCATGTTTCGGAAGCAAAGCGATACACAGTATAGTATGCTGTGTATCCTGATGAGGGGAGCTTTGCTTCTGAAGCATGTTGATATTTATATATTAAACAATGGTGTACACAAAGTATTTCTTATTAATTTTATTAATAACTAGCTAAGTATCCGACGTTACCTGGGGTGTACGGTTTGGTGTAAAATTTTGATGATGAGTTAATCCTACCCCTACCCTTACCTATTAATTTCCTTCTTACGTTGAACGTCAAGTGGGCGAAATTTCATTAAGAAATACTAACATTCTGCTTTAAGGGGTAGGAAAGAAAGATTGGGATGGTATTAGAAATATCATGGAGACGGTGACCTTCCTTTTGTTTTGAAGATCAAATATGCAAAATTTCATCAAGCTTGAAATAAAACTGTAGGTTTTTATACAAAAAAACACACACACACCGCCCGCCCGTGACATTCTTCTTTATATAATAGAAAACAGAGAATCAATGAAAAGAATAGACCTTATTGTGAATCTATGATTTTTATTTTTTTTTTTTGTATTTTTTTTTTATTTATTTATTAATATTTTTTTTTTTTGATTTTTACTTTATTATGATTTTTACTTTATTATCATAAAACCCTTTGATCGACAATTGTTTAAACTGATTTTCAGTAATCTCTATTAATTAGTGCAATATTGTAAACAACCAAAGTGTAAAATAAAAAAAAATAAAAATAAAAACGTTAATATTTATTAAAGGCTTCTTACGCTTTTCAAGATAATTTTATAGATATTTTCGAGTCCTAAAATTCATTTTATGAATACTTTCCAGTCCTAAAAATTAATACCAATAATTCAATAAATACCAACTATTCTTGTGCCACCAATCATCTAATAAATGTAACATCAATAGAAAAGGAGAAACAAATAACCATGTAAAACTATCATCTCTATAAATAAATTTTCTAAAACTGTGTTCATCTGAAGCGACCTGCCAGGTAAGTATGTTTTTCTGTATCTGTTTGTACATAATTAGTTAAGAAATATTTGTACAGCGCCCTTGAGGTGATTTCTTACAAAAACGGCGCTATACAAGTCATCCAACTATTATTATTATTATTTGTACCGTGTTATATTGTACTGCATACAAAGCATTACTAACCATTTAATTCGGGAAAGGACGTGGTTTGGCGGTTCTACATATAATACTTAATGAAAGTGAAAAATGAACCACTAACCATCTTTCAGGAGATATAAAGACAGTAAAAATGTACACATCGATTATTTATTGTCATCCTATGATTCATCTGTTTCAACATAGACGTTTCATATAAAACGTTGACAAACGAGTCATAAAATGTCCTGAATTTCATACATTGACAAAATATGTGGCTTCTAAGCGCCGATTAATGTTAAGCTAAGCTTTGAGTTGATTAAAAAAACCAGGCCTACGATATCAATTTATTTAAGTATACCAATACAAGAATAATGTTGTAAATTATGTAAATCTTTACAAAACTCTTTTGAAACACGCTTTGAATTATTTGTTCATATGACATATATTTGTAGTATTTTTTTTTTCAATGTAGGACACAGAAACCATACAAAGTAATATAAAAGGGCAGCCTCTTAAATTTTTCAAATCAAGTTGAAAGGTCACGTGTTTAAATTGTGTATGACCCACTCAATACAAATGAACCGGAAGGTGCTTCAAACTAGTTTTAGGAATTACTGAAAAGTTTCAGTTAATATGTATATCTCTTTTGTTTGTTTTGAAGAGTTTTATCCACTATGTACAATGTACATTTGTTACTTAATTTTATTTGAAACCGGTTTCGACACATCCGTGTCATTCACTAGCGTTTTTAAAACTAACATAAATTAAACAAGTACAGAAATAATTAGACATTATTTAGTGAGGGTAGTTCTAAAATTTCTAAGGCACACAATCTTAAATATGTATTAATATACATATATTTGAATTTTTAATTATTAATTATTTTTATTGAGATTTAAAAACCTCATTGTAATATTTAATCATTGAAGAAAATAATATTAACAAACCTAAATGAAAGATGAAATCGGACAAAGGGACAGAAACTAAAAATATTTCAGTCGCATCTGGGACTCGAACTCAGGTTCTCTGACTATCCGGGGCAACGCTCAACCGACTTAGCTAATGAGACAAGTTCAATTTGTGTCATCTTCACCGATATCATATCTCAAATTCAAGGTTTGTGAATATTATTTTCCATTTTTAATCTCATATTATTGGCAGCTATTTTTATGATGTTTACAAAGTTCTACCCGAACTCAATTGCAAACTTAAACAGTGTCTCTGATTTACATACCAGATGCGACTGAAATATTTTTAGTTTCTGTCCTTTTGTCCGATTTCATCTTTCATTTAGGTTTGTTAATATTATTTTCTTCAATGATTATACATTTGAATGTTTAAACATAGAATATTAATACACATTTTAAAGTGTGCAAATAAATATAATTAAGTCACAAATCTACATTGTAGATCAAACCCGTCAAAACAAAATGTGTAGAAATCGTTACATGGTAATTACCCAAGAAATACAGAAAACCATTTTTTTCTTGTTATTGTGATTAATTTGTTCAACTCCATATATATATATATATATGTATATATGTATATATTTTTTTTTCAATAAAACTAAATCATCTTTAACAATATTATATACAGCAAGCATTTTTTAATATTTGAACCGCTGAAACAGCTGTCAAAATAATAAAAAACCAAATTCCCACAGAATTTGAATCTAATATTATTAAAAATGATTTGATTTAAATTATTAAAAAAAAATCATTTTAAGTTACCCTCGCCTCCAATGTGTTTGACGTCTTGTCTCTAAAATATTTTTTCATCCCACTTTGACCAGTGTCAATCTAACACAATTAATAATAATGTTGAACGTTTCCAAAGATTAAATTGAAAATGTGCTGAATCATTTAAATTTAAAAAAAGAGAGTATCTGCAGACTTCAGTACCTGCTGTGATATTGGATCTTGACCTGTCCAATAGCTAGCCGAATGTCCCACACAATATCGGATCACCTTAACGCTTTTCACAAAATCAAAGCAGTGTTTACCAGCAAATTGGAAGTGGTTTTAGTACAACCACACTGATGTTCTGCAGGCCATTTATTTATTTACCCAATTCAATTCCGCAAGATCAAATACATAATTATTCCGATCATTGAATCCAGTTTCCAGAAGATAATGAGCCATTAAAAATAGGCAAATCCACCGCAAGCAGACCTTGCCTTGCTGCGCGCGCCGATTGAGGTTTGCGCTATTGAAGGTGACACGGGCGCAAATTGCGGTTACGGTATTTTTTTCAATTTTACAAATCAATGCACTCTAAATCATAATATAAGCAACATGGACATTGTAATGCGTTTATTGTGAACTTAATAGACATGGACTGAATATCTATTTATAAACTAATGAATTTAAATCACGTTAAATATAACTTGTGTCGTGTGTCTCTTAATTGTTTTTGTGTTTAATTCGTACAACTCCGTTTATTTATTTATTTTTAATTTGGTGTAAATCAAAATTAAATAATGTTATTTTTAAGTTATGAAAATATTTTTAGTTTTTTTAATTGTAACGGCTGTTTCGGCGTTCAAGGTCATTTTCAAGCTGCGGTTAATCCACATTGTGATGACTTATTTGTATGATTTTATTTACTCCCTCCCAATTCTAATTTGGACGGGTTTTTAAAAATAATGATTTATTAACGGTAAAACCGATTTACTTACAGATTAGAGAAATTTAATTGTTTTCTAACTAAATCGGTTTTACCGATAATAAATCATTATTCTTAAAAACCCGTCCAAATTAGAATTGGCTGGGAGTAAATAAAATCACATAAATAAGTCGTTACAACGTGGATTAACCGCAGTTGAAAATAGCCTTGAACGCCGAAATAGCCGTCAGAGTAATAAAAACTAAAAATACTTACAGAACCTAATAATAACATTATTAAATTTGATTTATATTAAATTTTAAAAAAATAAATAAAATAAGATGTCTGTAATTGAATACCACACAAGCGTCCCAACTGTTCTGAGCCATCCGAATTTAGTGAGACTATGGCATCCCCAATTGGGGTATATTATGAGGCTGTGGGAGTAGAGAGGGGAATGAGATAGGGGTGAGGAAGGTTTTGAACTGGATATTCAGATCTGAATAATAATAAATTCTTAAATTTTGTGAAAACCAAAATTATGATAATTACCATTATGTGTCTTTGTTATTAGGAAATATCATTTGTAGGGTGGTTTAGAGAACTATATATAATAACTTACAACGACATTAAATAACTTAGCTATTCATATTGTTTAAATAAGATTTTACAGGAAGGAGTTATTTACAGGCGTCGGGAACTGTGAAAGGATTCAGAAAAATTAAAACATAACAATCTTATATTCGCTTGTTCAATTTCATTTCGCCGGGTTATGAGCTCTCGATCATTGAGCCCAGAATCAAAGAGCTTTGTTTTTGTTGGTACTCGAAGCTTCACTATGAAAATATATTTATTTTTTTTACCATGCAGGAAACCTACTTTACACAATTCTCAGTAATTGTTAGACGTGGACATGCTTCATAATAATACTTCACCTAATGATAATTCTTGGATACATGTAGTTAAATATTTAATTATCAAGATTCTTGGCAAGCATAAAACAACCATAAAAGGCCTGTAATTAAACATCACCGGCTCTAGGTTGAGAACGTCTTGCAATAATGCTACTCTAAGAACCTACCCATATCCTTGCATGTACAGCAACTTTACGGATGAACCAACAACTGGTTTCGGACAGAGGCTTCACGGTAGGCTTTTAATTATTATATGTCTTAACTATAAACCATAAAATCTGTTTATTTATTTCTCAAGCATCACTAATTCTCTTTCTCATAATGGACATTACGAAATTTGCACAGGTTTCCCGCCAATATTTTCTAGGTCAACGACACTATTTTAAACTCGTAACATTATTTCCTTCATGAGATGGAAATATTTGAAATGTTCGCTCAACTGTCAAAAACAAGATCAGACACTATAATTATTCTATTTATCGGCTATAACTTATTGAAGGTTATAAACCTGATTGTAGTATTTGATCATTGAAGAAGATAATATTAACAAATTTAAAATGAAATTTGAAACAGGAAAATGCGCTGAAAATAAAAAAGGTTTTTATTTTCGATTTGTAGGTATATTCAGTAGATGCCACATTTAATTTACAATCGAATGGATGTATCCGAGGCATTATCTAGATTCCAAATATATTCAGGTAGATTTTTGCAGTCATAAAGATAGCAGCCAAAGAATATGGGAATTAATTAAGGATAATATTACTAAGTCTTAAAACTGAAGTAAGTATATCGATAAAAATTAGGAAAAAAATAAAGTATCATTAGCTCAGTGGCTAGGGCGTTGTACCGGTGGTAGATGACAAATGTACTGGGCTCGATTCCCAGATGCGACTGATACTTTGTTTTCTATGTCTTTTTGTGTTTCGTATTTAATTTGAGATATGCTAGTATTATCTTCTTTTATGCTATATAATTAGTTCATTTGTTCTAAAAGATGGACAAAAAAATATTTATAAAATCACACTATTTTTTTAGGAAATTTCTTTCTCGAAAACTTATTTTTATCCAGTCAATGAAACTATTTACATTTAACTGTACTTCGTCTTGCAAAGCTGCCTACGAATAGCAGAAATAATTCAGTAGACGATATGGGCTATGAAATCTCAAGTGCGAATAATAAAAATATAAAAACGAGTTCCTGCGTTCATCGCATTGATATACTGCACTCTGGTGCATTACTGACTTAGAGGTCACCCGGTCTGTCTCTGTGCGTTGCATCGGTCGCATCTCGCCAGCATCTTGCAATAACTGAAGGCACGAGTTTGTAAACAATGTACTTGCCTGCACTTTATATTACTACCTGTACTGCGCATCTGTACAGTAGGCACAGTGGACCAGCATTACAACACGAGATGATTCTTGCCTGATCTAGTTAAAGCGCGAATCGAGTACTACCAGTTGACATTTATAATCTTCAGCAAGAAATTTGCATACATATTAATATGTGTGTGGGGTGTAGGTAGGACAAACGTGTAGTTACGCTGTTTACGTTTAAATTTCCATTTATCGTATAGAAACAGGTAATTTTCCATTGAAAAGCCTTTTATTATGGAAGGGATGCTATACTAAATTCTCACTGTATCAACGACCTTTTCGTAACGATTTAGTTATAATAATAATAATTATTATTTATTTATTCCGGAATATGGGGAGGTTAGTGCAGTCCCACATATCCCATAAATTATATACAAATAACATAGATAATATATATTCATAAAAAAAATTGAAATGTAAAGAGAACATAATAGACGTTAGTGAATTATTGTACTTGAGATTGATGGATCTAATATATTTCTCCATATTGCTTCTATGTTGGAATCTGGATTCTGGCGGGATTCAATAATGAGGACATTTTCGGATTTGTTTACCCTCACCCTAAATCCTGCGACTCATGTTCTTATGAGGGCTGCAAAGCCAGGAACTCGCCCCTCCGTGAGCATGTTGGAAGCACTGCAGTGTCTGGAAAGACCGAACATCGCGCGGTAGACGTTGTTGTACTGTACGAGAAGTTTTTCCATGCTCCCCTTCTTGAAGTTCGCCATTCGAGCAAGCTGGTGGAATGCTTTTAGGTCCCTGTCCATATCTGATCAGTAGAGCTGTTTTTTTGGGTTATACAGAATGTTTTTTTCGTGTGCGTGGTCTTCACAGATATTTAGGAGGAAACGTAGCCCCATTATCGATGGTACTATCAAAACCATATCATCTGTATAACTTACATTGTTGGCACACTATCCTCCGATATAGCAGCCTAGCCCAGAATGTTTAGCCTGTAGTTGAGTTCATCCACTTACATGTTGATCAACATTGGAGATATGCAACCTCCCTGTCTGACCCCACTTTTTTAGGAAAATAGTTCGGAGAGTCCGTCTTTAAGATTGTATTGTGATTTTTGAATGTATATCCTGACATCGCTCAGATTCATACACACTATTTTGTTATTTAGATATTTGGCAAAACCCGACTCAAGAATTTGACTCCTCCTTTTCCATCTACTTGCATGTCAAATATTCACCAGACTTTTGTTAAAACACTGAAAGAATCCTGCACAGAACAAATAACTAGCGAGTGTTATTAAATAAGTGTTACTTCGTATGCATCATAAACTTCTTTAATTCTTCGCTCAAAAGGAAGCAAGACACTCTCTAACAAATTAATTATACACGCATAACATACTCGTGTCGTTCTTTACGTAACAATGTGACAAAACGTATGTAACCAGGTGGAGGTCAATGGTTTGTCATTGTTCATTCATTTGGCTGTATTTCACGTAGGTATAACACACGCATAAATTATTATTCAAGCCGCCGAATTTTTTCATGAAAGTATTAAGAAGAACGGCTGCGCGGCCGCGGATTAGAAGTAATTTATTTATTTTTATTTTACATTATGAAATATAGGCCATGAAAGAAATAGACTTTTCACGATTTTAGAGGCACCTTTAACAATTATTTTGGAGCTAACGGCGACGTAAAAAAAAGTTTTGTCCCATCTACTTTGAAAACATCAAACATTTTTTTTTAAATATTAAAATAAGCATTATTATGGACTTTAAATTAAATTTTAAGCGACCAATTTACTTAATTATTACATAATTTAAAATACCGACCAGAAAAAGACTTTTTTTATGTTTTATTTAAATATTCTATTTACGTAATCATATTTACATAGAAAATATGATAATTTAAATATATATATATATTCAACCGCAAATAATTTTCTATGTTGCTTCTAAAATTATGAAAAAAAAAATTTTCATGGTCTATACTTCATAATTTAAAACGAAAATAAATAAAATACTTATCATACGTACTAAGTATTTACTAAACATTTAATTTTTAAAAATATATTGCATTCAGTTTGGATGGGTATTTCGGCCTCAAATCGAAAATTAAGTTATGTATGAAACAGGCAGCGCAACCGTTCCTCTTAAGCAAACTTGCAATTTTTTGAGGAGATTTTATTTAATAAAAATTACGTAATTAGATGTCAGTGTCGCCATGTTATTTATTAATAAAAATAATCATTTCCTACTTTTATCTAACGATATATTTTAATATTAAATCTTGATGGAATACGTGCAATATAACAGCGCGTATTGCAGAATAACAAGAAATATTGTAAAGCCAAGGTTAAGCAACATGTGCATTTATAAAAAAAATATTCTTGGTGTTCCAATGGCGTAAAAAAACCCCTGAACCAGAAATACAAAGCTGCCGTAATCGCATTATGTCATCAGAAACAAAAATACTTTACACAAACCGGTCACAAGTTTAAAAGAGAAAAATGTATAAATTTACGTAAAGTCGTGATTTTATTTTCTTCTATGGTTACAAGTATTGAGAAACAGTTTCATTAACGAATTAATAACATGACACGAACACCGGAATTCAAACACGTTTTTCATGAGAAATATTTTTTTGCGAGGAATCCGTACTAATTTCTATTACAGATGAATTCTTCGCCTTCTTGGGTAATTGGGACACATGGGACGTATGATTTATGCTGCCGTAAACACTGTGTTACAAGGTAGGCGTGTGACATTAAAAAACACTTTCATTGATAGAAAAATCGGGTCGGCTGTGCCAATTGGCGTTTTATTAACGGAGAAGAGATTTATTAAAGACTTATGATGCAACGTCTACTTAATACTGAATGAATTCATTTGAATGGCAATAAATACCCGTAAGCGATATACTGTCTTTATTAAGATTTTTTATAATTGATATAATATTTGAGCATCTTGAAAACGTTCGATGAAGTTTTTTGATAGATTTGAAGAGTTACGAAGTGAAGATTATTATTCGTGAAACCTTTTTACCAGAGTCCAAAAACTAAATGTGGAAACGTTCTTATTTTTAATAAAAATAAAACAATAATTTTGTGTATAACCACGAGAATTTTATTTAATTTTCTGAGGACCAACCGGTTTCGCTTAACACAAGCATCATTAGGGTACAAAATTAAACAGTTTAATAAACAGTCTAGCCACAAAGTGACTGCTTTATATCAAAATATACTTCTTATTTTTGTTTTATATTCTTTTCTTTGTTGTGTAGAAACCTCCTAAAAACTTAACCATAGGTACATTTACAGGGAAGATATCAGCTGTCACAAAGGTTATAAAAGATAGGGTGAACAATATGAAGGTTTTTCTCCAAAGATTGCCAATTTTTTTAACATTAATAAAATCTATTTTTGAAATTAAAAATTCGTGATAGAATTCCATTATAATAATTTATCAGAACAATTTTCCACTTTTTTATTTATTTTTGTGACTAGACCGGTTTTAGCTTATCACCATGTCACTATCAATAGCATGCAGTCCATAAAGGCTGAAAATCTGTGCCTACCCTAATAAAAACAATCAAATAAAGAAAATAAAAGCACTTTAAATTAAAGTGATTTTTTTTCATTTTTTTTATTTCACAATCGTTCTACATTGATAAATTTACAATTTTTAGGTGTTATTTTATATATATACAAAATATTCATACCAGAAATCTGCACACAGCCTAGTTTAGATCATAGGTCAATGCACGCCACTGTACCAGTCTGAAGATGGCCGTGATAGATAAAAAAAAAATATTTTTTAATAAAATTTAAATCGTCCATCTTTATAGATCGCGGGGGTATCGAACCCTCAACAAATGATTGGTGGAAGACGAGGTAGAGGAAAACTCAATAACAAAAAAAAATGATTTAGATATTGCCAAATTAAAATCCTGATTTTCTACACATGCCAATGATCTATATAAATCCCAATCCAGATTCGTTCTTTGGAAATCGTGCTTCCGTATTAGCAGGCAGTATAAAAGTCACCTTGAACTTAAGGGAGAAAGGGAAAAAAGGAAATGATACATGCGGTGGGCGTGCTGTTGTGCGACAGGATTACAATGTGACATAATACAATATGTCGATAAAAGCGTAATGCATTAGATTACCTTAATATGGACGCACAGCGCATGGACGGAGAATTGTTTCGCAAAGTGGTAAGCAAATTACAAAACATTTATAAAAGGGGTCAAACTAAATGCTCTAACAAAATATTCGGTTTTTGTAAAAAAGCCTAGTATTTTTACTTAGTTGCCGTTTCACTTGAATTGGAGGCACGCCCTGCTTACACCCCGCCCCTCTTATTTTGGTTTCTTCCCCTTGCGTGTTAGGACATCTCTATATATTATTTTCTCCGTGGTAGGTACATATCGTTATTAGTTTATAAAATAGATTACTGCTGGTATGAAAATATGTAAAACTTGCACCTAAACGTGCCCGCGTGGACGCGAATCGCTTTAAGTGCGCAGTAGGCTTGTCGAGCGAAATTTGCTGCGGTGCTTTACTATGCATGCAGTCGAAATAAACTCCGATTCGTGGACCCCCGTTTACATCTTGTACACCCCCTTTTTTCTGAGAACTTATGATATAGACGATATTAATAATATTATACTAATATTAGTAATATTATTATGAAATCACATGCAAAATACAATGATATTCGTTCAGCCTCGAATGGAACTGATTCCAAATAAAATAATTTTGATTAGCTTTGAAGTTATGAGTCATAATGGATTAGAGCTTAGGTTAGGTTAGGCTAGTTTACCTGGCGCTCTCGTAGCTGCCGGCAGCTTTTTTTTTTTTTTTAGTCGCTCCTAGTTTATCTGGGAAATATTGGTAAGTTCTTAATTTTTCTCATGTTAAAATAGCGTAAAATAACCGCAATAATTTATAGGTTACATTTATAAAAATCATATAATTTTAGTGTGGCCGTTTCGGGCTTAAATCAAGTTTATAATAAAAAAATCAAATAAAAACCCAAATATTTTAAGTTCAAATCTGTCACGTTGTTCTAAATGAACCCAAAAGCATCGGTCGGTCGAAGGCGTTCGCCACATGTGCTTGTTAAAAGACCTTTGCCTGTTAAAAGCCTAGTGAAGTGTCCCAAAGTGAATGATTTACAATGTTATTCTTTGAACTATGGTGATTGTAAACAATATCAGCGCCCTTGAGGTGATTTTTCACAAAAACGGCGCTATACAAATCATCGAACTATTATTATTATTAGAGATGGAGAATATAATTTGAATCAAATGATTGGTCTAATTATGCATGCCTTTTCACAGTTAAGTCTAACAGATGACTTAACAATAACCAGCGAGTATTAGCTCTAACTGGGTCGCCTTCATCACGATGTTGGCTGCCTCTGATGTGTAGCAAAACCAAAACTTTCTCATACAACTCACAAGTTCAGGAAGTAAAGCGACTGTTGTATAGAAAACCTACTATTATTAATAAGCATTTTAAAGTGCCGTGGGTTGGTGTTAAGGTGTACAGCTTACGTTACTTTAAATTCCATTCAGGCATTCCATGCATTATTATTTACTGTAGTTTTTTTAATGGAGATACCACTTATTTGCATTGCGTCATTAGTAACACACGTTATGATTAATTATGTAAAATTTTCAATAATACCACGAGGATAGTCGGTATTCTATTCGAAAACAAAACAAACATTTCGACAGCATACGACGAAAAGTAGCCATGTCAAATTCCTTGTCTGTTTGCAGACTAAGACTGAAATCCTTTGCATAGACAAACTCTTTTTATACATATGCGAAACAAAAAAACGCTTTATCTAAAAATATCCTAACTTGTGTAACTGTGAGCCTGAATCCGTTCAATAATTCTCAATCTCCCAAGAGACTTAAGGCGGAATCATATAATTGTGTCGTGGTGTGTCGTGAGGTGTCAAAATATTATCGGAACCATACAAAATGTATGATGAGATTCACACTACTGTGTTGAAGTATGCCCAATCGTCATCAGAGCCGCGGTGGGGTCTATGCCGCGTCACAAAACAGCACACTAATGTGTTCCTACCGAGCACACAGTATCACAGCATACAGCAAGCCTTTCTTTTGTCCCTAGGTATCGGTCGATGTATGAATTTTTTTAATACCATTTTCAATCATATAATATATATCCTGAAACTGTATTTTGGTCACTCCGAAATAAAAATATGGAATATTTCCTCATCATTCTCTAGCTCTTTCACCAGGTATTGGAATTCACCTATACTTCTTCTCAACCTATTAACTGGATGAACCCAATCTCTTTTCATTTTTAAATAGTTTCAACACAAGCAAAACTCTAAGAATTTCTTCAAAATCATTATCCAAGTGAGAGAAAAACATTGTAGACGTGTGTACAACCCGTAAGACATGGCTGAATTAACTCAGAAAAATGTCAAAACTTAGACTGGTGTGCACACTCGCCGACACAATAATATGATGCAATTCGATGGGAGCACCCTCCCCAATAAAGACTCCATTGAGATGCTCGGGGTAAGTATTTCCGACCAGCTCAAGTATCGGGGCTCTATAATAGAAGCCCGAGTAAATCTGGCATCCGAGAAACTGGGTGTCTTATCTAGGGCTAGCAGATTTTTCAATAGTGACTAACTGCTAATTCTACACAAATCACACGTACGTCCAACAGTTATTTTTTAAAGTCACCTCTGGGCTGTAGCTCCGAAATACTTGATAAACCTGCTTGATTCTGTACAAAGAATGGCGGTTTGTCTCATTGACAATCCTTTATTAACAGACCGACTGCCATCTCTGATCTTTATGCTGAGTCTATTCTGCAAATATTTCAATGGAGCATGTTCGAAGGAGCTAGCAGCATTGATCCCCTCCGCGCTGGTGCACATGCGTGAAACCCGACTGACACGAGCGGAACATCCATTCGCTGTTGATGTCTGCTTCGTGTGAACGGGTCGTTTCGCCGACTCGTTTTTGTTTAAATCGGCTCGTATGTGGAACGGGCTACCGGCACATGTCTTTCCACCTACATTTAATCCAGGCCTCTTCATGCACAACCGGGTCGTGTTATAGCTCCCCTGTATGTGCTTTGTACATACAGGGGCGCTCTTGTGAGTGTCACTTAAAAAAAATTGATTCCGCCTTTAGCCACTTTTCGTTGTATGCTCACAATTTGAATTGTTTTTTGAGATGGTGAATCGTGATCACCTTCCTTCTCTTTGGTCCAACGTTTCTGAAAACACTTTTATCGTCTTGACAGAAGGAAGAGGAAACACGGTTCAAAACGAAAAAAAAAACCACCGTCGTTACACAATTGACCATGAAACTTTTAAATGGTATCATTAAAAAATATTAATTATTGTCATTATAATGAGACCAATTCCTGAGAAGTATAAAAAAGCATATTTTTGCACCAAAATTATTTGATCATTCAAATTATACGGGTTTTTATGCTTATTATCAGGTCCAGAATCCTTCATGCAATTTAAAATATTGTCGGTCACTGTGCTTTGGATGGCTGTAAAAATGATTCAAAACCATATAACAAAATATTAAAAATGAATCGGTAAGGAAAATCAAAAATCTAATAAGCTTAATGAATGAACATTACTAAAAATTAACACAATTATTCTCTATGACCACTTTAATTACGTCTTCTCGATCGCGTGCTATTTTCAACTTACTACATTTGTTTATATTGGTAATAAATTTTCTCAATTTGGTTGTACATGAAGTTTTTGTTGTGGAATTTAAATTAACATTATTCCGCTCCAAATTGTTTAGTCGGATTTGCCAGTGAATTGCTTTAATTCAATTATTTATTTTGTCACGGTGTAACATTAGCATTCCTAATTATTGACACTTTCAACGAATGTATCGGAGGCTTGTATTAACAAATTGTTTCTTGTGTTGAAATTTTTCGGAAGTTTGGATAAAATGTGAAACGGAATATCTACTTCCTCTTTCGCGCGATTTTCTCTTACTTTAATTATGTATCGATTGGCAGAAGCCAGACAGTGACAATTGTGGAAGGAAAATAAGACAATTTTGTTTCACAGCATGTAACAAGAGTTATGATTTTGCTTTATTTTTTGATCCATTATATGCTAACACATAGGCCAATATAATTTTGATCCTTTTTTATTAACGTTAGGACACTTATAAAATATAAGGTAAAAAGTTCCGATAAACTGCTTTTTAGTAGTTTGTCTAACGGGAGCTTGTTATTCAAAACCTTATACCAAATTTACAGTTAAGGTTAAGTTCCACATAGTCAGCTCGCCTTACTGTGATTGTGGGTCAGATAATATTCTCGATCATAATTCTTTTGAGTGTCCTATCAATGACCAATTTCCAAACTTTATTCGTGAATTGGTAAAACTTAAAATTAAACTCCCTACCAGTATTCCCTGCCTTCTGAGTCTCAACTCCCCCCGAATTAACAATTTATTAGCAAAATATATTTATGAAAATGGCATTAAAATTTAAGTGATTGAGGATATTAATAACACATAAATTTACACCCTAACTTATTTGCTTCAATTTTATTTCACAAATATTATATCCCGTTTCAAAGTAACTAAATTTATGAAAAAGCTGAGTATTAAAATCAAACTGGTTAAACATGGCCAAGATCGCCCTTAATGGATGAAAACCTTAAAAAGATTACAAAAATAGATTCCCTTTTCACCTATTTTTTGCTCTCTATCAAAGTATACCGAAAAACTAGCAAAACTAATTCTGAAAAGCTGAGATCTTTGAATTCGACTCATCTAACCACAAGCCGAGCAATTCAATATTACAAGGTGGAAGAAATACTAAAAACTCGTTTTGATTTTTTGAGTGAACATTTCACCCTCTCTTATGTTATTTCTTTCCAATTGCACTACTTCATACATTTATGTCTCTAGGAAGTCTAGTCTCATTGGCTCCAGACGGTTGGGAGCAGTTGGGACTTGGGGTTTTTTTTAATCTCTTTTGGATACAAGACGTTGGGTCCAATGTTCGCAAATTAAAACACCTGACCTGTACAGGCCCAAACCACAGGTAGAAAAAATCGCCAATTGGCGCGTAATCACTGGGCATGACCTAATCAAAAAATTACAGGGCGATCGTAAAATGAGAAATAAAGTTCTCAACTTTATTATAGTATAATTAGGAAGATTTTCAATAATAAAAGCGTATTGAATCGTGCGAACCGACATCCTTTCTAAAATGTAACAGAAGGTTCTCTGGCAGCAGTTTATCAGGTAACGTTATATATCTTTTTCACGTTACTAAGTCGTGAAGCGTTTACAATATTAAATATGCATAAGGCACACAAAGAACCATTTCTTGATGATTCCCACATATTACTTAGAGCCATGCATGGTCATCACGTACGATCAAGGCACCCCAAAACATGCGCGTTTTAGATGGTCACTTTTTTGCTTATTTGCCCTAATACGTGATATATTATGTTATAATTGAGATAAATATACTTTATTAGGCTGTTCTAAAAAGCAATACAAAAAACAGAAAAATACAATAAATTTTGTAAAAAGGACGACCGATATGTGATGCTCTATTACTTTTAACCCCCTTGAGTGCATCGGGGTCGTGAAATCTTTTTACGTATTACCCCAATATTTGTTTTAGTTAGACTGCTTGATTAAAAAAAAAAATTACTCATGCTATACTACACAAATTAAAATTCCACAAAACCCGGAACGCAGAGAATAATCTAGTAAAAAATCAGTATTTATTCGTGAAAATATAAATATGATTTTTTCGTGAGACGAATGCTCAATTTATTCGATTATTTTTAAATGTATTTATTAAGCCTTTAAGGAGTGAAATTGAATCTTTCGCATCCGCTGTACTGCCTGCTCATTATTTCACCATCTATAGGGGCTTATAATTTGTTTAAAATGCAGCTAATTTCGCCAGGTACTTGAACGATTAAATAAAAAACATTTTTTTAACTTTATTTCACTTTTATTTTTGACCGTGACCGGTTTTAGCCTGTGACGAATATCTTATGTAAAATCGTGGTTTGTTATCCCTGACACTCAAAATTGTATGTAAACCGTAGTTAAAGCATTAATTGTACCAGTCTGAAGATAGCCGTCACAGGCTGAAACCGGTCACGGTCAAAAGCGTGGAATAAAGTTAAAAACTGTTTTTTTTATATAATCATTGCAATGGAAATCATTTTCTTTTCTTAAAAGATCGAATATCACCTACTTTATTTCTATAATTAATATAAAAGCTAATATTATTTTGTAGATCCCTACACGGAAAAGAACATATTATAAAATAAAATTAAGATAAACTGCGTTGATCGCGAACGTTGAAATATTTTTTACTGTTTCATTTTTTATTCTTAACATTGTTTGACTAGTTTGAAACCGTAGTTTAGATATGAAACGTGGTTTTAAGCGGTCTTATCAAATTCTATTAAAATTTCCCTAGCTTTCTCTTCCCCAACTCTTTTCCCTCCCCGACTTGAGGATGAAATTTCCCTACAATAAAAATAAAATTATTAAATGCATTACAACAAAATATAATATTTTTTGACTAGGCAAAAGAAGGAAATTGAAGAAATGAAGAATAGAAAGGAAAAAAGAAACATTTAAAGCTCCTCAGTGACGTGAAATATTTTGACATATACAGTAAAAACATAACCCTCGATGGAATCTTATTTTCTTGTATTTTGCTCACAATAATTGGATCTCAGAAACACCGTAGACTATTCATCCAAACACTTCGAGGAAGAAGAGCACGACTGATGAGAATAATGACTTAACGTTTCCTTGAAATCAATACGACTTGCTCCAACACGAAGCGAATCAGAGGTCAGAAACTAAACGATTTTAAAGATGCCATGATAGTAAATCATTGAATTTTGTACGACAGTATTTTTGAAACATCATAAATACGATCCGATGATGTCAACAATGGGCAATATTATAATACTTCCAAACAATTCTAGCCATTGTCTAGACAAAATGCTGGGTTCACTCGTTGTAAAGGCAATTTTAAGGGATCTGGCCCCCTAGCACAAAACATCGATAAAGAATTTATCGATAATGTCGGTAACTTGTCATTGTTCCCGAGTACGACTGCAAATCGCTAACTAACAACAACAACAAAAAAACAGTTCACATCAACTAAATATGCTTGTTAACGTTGTTGTTTTGTTGGCGATCTGGAGTCTTGCTCAGGAACGATGGGAAGTTACCGATGTTATCGATAAAACCTTTATCTACGAGTATTAAATCATACTACCAGTTTTCTTTGAAAGAAGATTTAAATTATCGAATAATCAATTATCAAGTTAGTTATGTTCTTAATTACATACTTAATTTGTCGTAGAGTCCCATATTAGATATGTTTCCCGTTAATTCGAAATTAAACACTTCTCCTAAATCCCTCCTTCGACGTTCTGTCTCCTTATTTTTTTAATTTTTTGTCCCATTCTCTTACATACGAGTATAAGCATATCTCTGTCTAATTGTTTAGTTTTATATTTTATGCTCACTCTATGTATTTTTATAACTTCTTCAAAAGATTGGTATTCTCTTCCAGTGCTTCACTACAGCGCTTCCAGTATGTTCACGTCGGGGTGAATTTCCTATTTTGCAGCCTTTATAAGTTCCAGGGTAGCTGGAATAAGGGAAAGAATAAATAGCTCTGGGAATATCCTCATCATGGATGCCCGCCTCAGTCCAATCTCGAGCATCGACGCATACTGGAGAAAGATATTGGCCCCTCACACTTTAAATGCCGCAGCACCTTAAAGGCTTTATTTTCATGTAATTATTTTTTATTTTCATTTTATGTGTCATGTGTCATTCACCTACTATCTTATTATTACTTTATTTTTTAAACTTTTGTACATATTTTTATAATTATTGTATGTATATTTTGTATGGAATGTGTGGGACTGCAGTACCCTCCCCAAACACTGGGATTAAAAATTTATTATTATTATTTATTTTCTTAAAAATATATACATAATATGTATTTTACCATAGAATTTAATACGGATCTCTAAGAACTATTATAACTTTAAAGTTTGATGAGAAAAAATGTTGCAAACATCATCAATTAATTCAATCGTTTATCCTTGATGTGATTGACGCAACAGGTTGCATTGAATGAATTATGAATTACCATCAGCTATTATTTAAGAAACCTTGTTTATGAAATCTAGAACACGATTTGTTTTCTTGTCAATTAAAAATATATTAAATGATCCATGACTACAATATTATTATTATAAATTTCTCGCACGTGAAATTTGAAAACGTGTTTCGAGATTATGATTTTTACTCGAATCAATTTTAAGACAAAGGAATGCAGAAACGTGAGTCAGGTGTTAATGAAATTAATTGGCCATATTGAATGATAAATATGTGCCAAAACTTTAGATTCGAGTATACAATGTATCCCAATGATTCAGAAATATTAATTGGCCATATTGAATGATAAATATGTGCCAAAACTTTAGATTCGAGTATACAATGTATCCCAATGGTTCAGAAACATTAATTGGCCATATTGAATGATAAATATGTGTCAAAACTTTAGATTCGAGTATACAATGTATCCCAATGGTTCAGAAACATTAATTGGCCATATTGAATGATAAATATGTGCCAAAACTTTAGATTCGAGTATACAATGTATCCCAATGGTTCAGAAACATTAATTGGCCATATTGAATGATAAATATGTGCCAAAACTTTAGATTCGAGTATACAATTTATCCCAATGATTCAGAAACATTAATTGGCCATATTAAATGATAAATATGTGCCAACACTTTAGATTCGAGTATACAATTTATCCCAATGATTCAGAAACATTAATTGGCCATATTGAATGATAAATATGTGCCAAAACTTTAGATTCGAGTATACAATGTATCCCAATAGTTCAGAAACATTAATTGGCCATATTGATTGATAAATATGTGCCAAAACTTTAGATTCGAGTATACAATTTATCCCAATGATTCAGAAACATTAATTGGCCATATTGAATGATAAATATGTGCCAACACTTTAGATTCGTGTATACAATTTATCCCAATGATTCAGAAACATTAATTGGCCATATTGAATGATAAATATGTGCCAAAACTTTAGATTCGAGTATACAATTTATCCCAATGATTCAGAAACATTAATTGGCCATATTGAATGATAAATATGTGCCAACACTTTACATTCGCGTATACAATTTATCCCAATGATTCAGAAACATTAATTGGCCATATTGAATGATAAATATGTGCCAACACTTTAGATTCGTGTATACAATTTATCCCAATGATTCAGAAACATTAATTGGCCATATTGAATGATAAATATGTGCCAAAACTTTAGATTCGAGTATACAATTTATCCCAATGATTCAGAAACATTAATTGGCCATATTGAATGATAAATATGTGCCAAAACTTTAGATTCGAGTACACAATGTATCCCAATGGTTCAGAAACATTAATTGGCCATATTGAATGATAAATATGTGCCAAAACTTTAGATTCGAGTATACATTGTATCCCAATGATTCAGAAACGTTAATTGGCCATATTGAATGATAAATATGTGCCAACACTTTACATTCGCGTATACAATTTATCCCAATGATTCAGAAACATTAATTGGCCATATTGAATGATAAATATGTGCCAAAACTTTAGATTCGAGTATACAATGTATCCCAATGGTTGAGAAATATTAATTGGCCATATTGAATGATAAATATGTGCCAAAACTTTAGATTCGAGTATACAATGTATCCCAATGATTCAGAAACATTAATTGGCCATATTGAATGATAAATATGTGCCAAAACTTTTGATTCGAGTATACAATGTATCCCAATGATTCAGAAACGTTAATTGGCCATATTGAATGATAAATATGTGCCAAAACTTTAGATTCGAGTATACAATTTATCCCAATGATTCAGAAACATTAATTGGCCATATTAAATGATAAATATTAAATGATAAATATGTGCCAACACTTTGGAATTCAGTATACAATTTATCCCAATGATTCAGAAACATTAATTGGCCATATTGAATAGTAAATATGTGCAAAACTTTAGATTCAGTATACAATTTATCCCAATGGTTCAGAAACATTAATTTAGCCCATATTGAATGATAAATATGTGCCAAAACTTTAGATTCGAGTATACAATATATCCCAATAGTTCAGAAACATTAATTGGCCATATTGAATGATAAATATGTGCCAAAACTTTAGATTCGAGTATACAATGTATCCCAATAGTTCAGAAACATTAATTGGCCATATTGAATGATAAATATGTGCCAAAACTTTAGATTCGAGTATACAATGTATCCCAATAGTTCAGAAACATTAATTGGCCATATTGAATGATAAATATGTGCCAAAACTTTAGATTCGAGTATACAATGTATCCCAATTGTTCAGAAACATTAATTGGCCATATTGAATGATAAATATGTGCCAAAACTTTAGATTCGAGTATACAATGTATCCCAATAGTTCAGAAACATTAATTGGCCATATTGAATGATAAATATGTGCCAAAACTTTAGATTCGAGTATACAATGTATCCCAACGGTTCAAAAACATGTCGAGTGCTTATTATTATTTATATGGAAAGTAATATTTAATTATACCATTTCTAGGTACATTGTCCAAAATGACTGCACAGTGCCACCTAGCGAAAACTGGAACAATTATTTTTTTCTGGTAGTGTATTTCATAAAGAACATACAAAATGAAAAATCTAACTATTCACATTATTATCAGATCAGGGAATTTATGAAAATTCATGAGAAATCAACACCACATTGGTTCGAAAACAAACCTTCCTAAGCCCCATCGAAAGCCTTCGTATAAAATGGCCAATGTAAAAAATATACACAATCTATAGTCAAAGTAGAATCTCAAAGAATAATTTTGAACATGTGGTTTGAGGATTTCACTTTAAATAAATCTCAAACCAAAGTCCATGCCGGGACGTATTGAAGTAATTATTAAAAATAAAGAAGGAATAACAAGGTGCTTTTTTAATTATCTTAATTTTCAATGTATAAAAGTTAATGTTTGTCTGTCTGTCTGTCTTCGATTTTTTCGAAAATTCCTATAACCCTTTCGCTGAAAATAGCATAGTTTTTTTCTTATTAGTACCCGAAAGATTTAGAAAGTAGTTTCAATGAAATCCAATATGTAAAACTGTTGCTATAACGTTTTAAAATTTGTATGAAAAACATTGAACCTGCCGTGTTGTATTGAGATTACCCCATAGATATACCACTCTGGTTAGCCATAGATTACATTTTCAAAAATAAAGGTTTGTTTACGTACGTACCTACTTAAGAACTTTAACTTTATTATTTAGATAGGTTTTGAAAAAATAAATATTTGGAATGAAATAAAATATTCAAATGAATGTTTCTTTGTTTCATTGTTTTGAGATAGTAATAGTCGTCATAAGGCATTACTTTCGTTGTCATATCAATAACGGCACCAAAAGGACAAGCAAGAATTCACGACTTCATAACTTTGTTAAAAAAAATCCCGATCATGGCCGGGTAATTTTTAAATATTATTGTTTTTTCTCCAAAAATTATTAATTTTTCCATTATTATTTTTTAGTATTCTATTTAAATATTCCTGATGAGGAAAGCATCGCTTTCGAAACATGTTGATATGTATAATTAATAAATAAGTTTTAATTCATTCATTAATAATGACGCCAAAAAGAGAATACCTATCTTTTGAAGAAATTATAAATAATACGGAATGATCGCAGATAGAACTTTTTTATTACTTGGGAATACAATGCATGCCACTGTTTTTTTAACTGCAGTTTGTGCAATAATAGAGGATGTAACTTAACCTGAAATGCTTGACTGCAAGCCAAATGTAATAATGGCCGCCCTAGAAGCTTTCGTTGAAAATACGTATTATTTATTATAAATATAGTAATGAGTTGAACGGTGGCTGTGGGGGTTTTACAATACGTGAAAGAGAAGCGAACGAAAGCAGTGGTTAGACGTTGTTTATTGAAAGCTGCAGGCTCTATTGAAAATCATTTATATTTGCAACCAGAATAAACTATTGAATCAAATGTTAAACGTTAAGAAATACTTCCTTACAAAGCTTAGTTGTCTGTTCTGCTTAAAATATGTTATTTCGTAATTCACAGTGATATCAAAACTAACGCCATAGAATCATTGATAATTTGCATTTCCTACAAAAGGTGCAACATTTGCGAGTGTCGCAATTAATAATTAAAATCATTATTGCTGTGAGCGCATGCTTTATGTCTGTGTCAGCGTTCTTTTTTATAGATGACTAGATCACGTATCGCGGTGCCTCTAAAAGTGAGATGAAAATGAGAATGCCTAATATGAAAGAAGAATTATTATAGTGTCCCAATGAAATTCACCTTCCATGTGTTTATCGTACTTTACCATCAGGACCAAATCTTTAAAGCACAGGTATCGTATGGGATTTTTTTCCTAGTTCTATGGAAGATGCTCGGAGGAACTGGTGTCATTGACCGCTTTGGCACCGGTGCACAGTCGGGAAATACGACAAACGCGCGCCTAACATTTGTACACGGTGACATTTGCCAGATGATGACAGGTCATTTCTACGAGTCGTTCTTGAGCTCAATAGCCCTGTTGTGGAACGATTCTCCGGCCTCTGTGTTTCCTCCTTCCTACAACATGGGTCTCTTCAAGATTCATGTTCACCCCTTCCTCTCCTCAAAAAAAGGGCAGTTGTGGCAGTTAATTTATAAATGAAATACAAAAGCTCATATATAATTTAATTAGTAGTTCAACGGCTTTTGATTCTATGTTCCTAAGATAGGTACTTTCCATAACAATATGTTAACTTACACAGAAGGCAATTGTTTTAAATAATAGATTCATGCAACGGGTTACATGTTTCTTTTAAAACTTAAGTACCTACTGAAATGTTAGCTATATTATTGAAAATCTAGAATTTATACATAAATGCCTAATCAATATGTTTAACACGTTAAAAAGTATATATAAAAAAAATTACACAACAGCATTGGTATTGAATATCAAAGATTGTATTATCTGGTCGACAAATTCCCATACAACTATAAGCTGTTGGTTTTGTTTCAGAGAACTTCATCTGATAAGTAAAAAAAAAAAAATTAAGCAATTTCGGTGTACTTAAGTTCTATGTAATACATTATTAATTATTTGTAATGACAGTTTTTTGTCTTTCAAAGAATAAACAATCAACAATAAGGAACTCCAGTGAAAAATATAAAGGCTTTGAAAATATGTATTCGTAGCAAACGCCGGTTCTGAATATATAACTTTCATTATATTTAATTATACGTAGAATTTATAAAATATTATTTAAAATTCTATAAAAAATCATCTCATATAAACACTGTATTATATTGGTATAATTGTATTTGGAACATCTGACGTCACGTGCACATTCTGTTTTTGGATTTTATTATTTTTGAGTGGAAATTATTATTTTTCGATTTTATCTTGTATTTTAAATAAGTATTTTTTTAGTTTTGTCGAAATTTAAACTTAATTTGGGTGACGTTAAGCACTATAATTGTTGTTCAATATAAATAACTAATATTAATTAAATAAATTAGAGTATTCGTGAACAACCCAATTATCAATACGGATATTATGATAATTTTAATGGTCAATATTCTTCTTATTCTTTGGGTTAAAGTTTCTAAAATGGTACATAATTTTAATACTTATGTTTAATGATGGGTTACTATGAATAGAATATAAAATTATCCACGCTAAAGCTCATCGTTGTTTTGACCCTCTGACCTCAAAACTGATCGAAACCGACTGGCCATAGATTTGGAGTCTTTTATCGGCCTATTAACTATGAAAACTAACTTTATTAAAAAAAAAACGAAATATTCTGATATTTAAGTTTGATTGAGATTATTAACTTTAAATTAAAACAATGCATGAATAACATTTGCCACCACCAACTGCAGATTCCTAACTTAACGATCTTAATGAATGATGATTTATTAAACTAGAGGTTAGCTCGTCTGAAGACCTTGTCAGAAGCAAAAGGTTACATATCAATTTAAATCATATTACAAAGGAAATTGACATTTCACTCCAAGGCATCAATATCCTTTCAAATTTGCCTCCAACGGAAGCGCCAATGCAATTCTGATTTGCTTGTATATTTTAATGATTTATTTTTAAAGATCTGAAACAAAAGGTTAGAAATGAATTTGAACTTCAAAATTTCCTACGTAGAAAAAAATTGTGACCGCATTTTGATAATATATGCAGGCATCATTCATACGATTAAAAAACTGATAAGTGTAGTATTTATTTTCAATCCAACATAATACTAATCTGCATTAAAAAAAATCTTCTTAGATAGAAAACAAGTTTGATTAGTCTACTGAATAGTATTGATAATACGAGTATGATGAACAGTTTTTAATTGATACTGTTATTATATGATTAATCATCATTTTGTCTAAGCCAGTATACTAAATAATTATTAACATACTATTGCATGAAGCTATCACTTTGTGGTTATCTATTATTATCAAATGAAACAGTCAATCTTTATTTTAAACACTTTTATTATTCACGCCAACCGGTTTGGGAACAACGATTCCATCGTCAGAGCAAAATATATACTAAACAATATTACAATAGTATAATACAAAGTTTGTTTCCTTTGATTATAAATATTAACATGTTTTTGTCTATTTTTATAATGTATATATCATTAATTGATAAACTAAAGTTCTTAAAAACTTAAGACAAGATTTTTGTGCATAGCGCAAGGGTAACAATTATTATTTTTATAAACAATAATTATTAATCTAAAACACTCATCCAAATTGAAAAAACCTTCCGAGCAAAGATAAATGTCGCCGGCAGGACGCCATCTATTTGAGGGATTTAGCCGTTACAAGCCTCTCTCATACTAATAAAAGTTGGTTGTTTACAGGTGAAAATATAATAAAAACAGTAATTATTGAATGGAACACTAGTATATATTGATTAACTTGGCGGGTTTGCGATAAGCCGACGTAGCTCAACGGTAGAGCATCTAACCGGACATCAGAAGGGTGCAGGTTCGAGTCCTGTCGGCGACATTTATCTTTGCTCGGAAAGGTTTTTTCAATTTGGATGAGTGTTTCCGGCTAATAATTATTGTATATATCATTATTTATCTGTATACTTTGTATCCCGATGACGGAACCATTGGTTTTGAAACATGTTGTTATTTA
Source organism: Halesus radiatus (assembly GCA_022606495.2). Lineage (NCBI taxonomy): Eukaryota > Metazoa > Arthropoda > Insecta > Trichoptera > Limnephilidae > Halesus > Halesus radiatus. The sequence continues at coordinate 38,465 of JAHDVE020009454.1, forward strand.
TTTACTAATTTGTGGTTTATTCAAATTAATTCTTAATCAGGTAAAAATGATACCGCAAAGTGATTTTACAATAATGAAATGAAACAATGTTCGATTGTTTCCTTCAAGTGACGATAGTATGATTTTTGATGAAGAAATGGAATTAAACTTTTCGATTAATATTTTACAGAAAATAATGTACCAGGGTATCATTACGAACAACATGTTGGCACATCTAGAAGATTCTATATCACCGTCCGATGGCCGTGATCAGCGAGAAAAATACTGCATCAACAGAATGAAGAGAAAGAGAAAAAGACCATCGAATCTCTTTTTTTTATTCGACAT